>PXIH01S0001454.1:40667-54157 GCA_003024985.2 Euperipatoides rowelli
TTAATATTTGAAGTCATTGCACGACCCAGTAATATTCTAACCACGGACCAGCACTGGGTCTCGACCCGTACTTTGAAAAACACTGTAGAGTATGAATTCATGATTAGCTAATATAGTCGTAAATCACTTTTCTTTTATGATTGACTTCTAAAAATTTTCAAAGACAGTTCAGTCTGTGGTAGGGGGACAGTGAATTGTAAATTGATTCTTAAACAACCAGACTTGATGAACGAGTAATGATCTTGAGTTTCTAAATCGAAACTTAAATTGTAACAGTACAGTGTATAGCGCTAGTGTAATCTTCATGACTGATAACATCCCCTACATCTTAAAACATTTTTCAGGTACCAGAGAAAATAGTATTGTACATATTGAGATACATATTATTATTGAAATCTAAATGCAAAGGTTTGAAAGGATACTGTTTATTATCTAAATATAAGGCTAGATAATTTAAATTGAATGATGAAAATTAAACAGATTCTTTTTATAATCACCATTAAAAGCTGAATTATCCACTAATGCTACAACTAGCTTAGCCTATAGGAATTTGTCCAAAACATAAATTATCTTGTCATATTGCTCATACCTGCCAGAATGGAAATTGTTTTACATACGGTATGATCCATAGGATATTTTGCTGATTTTTTTAATAATGTGTGAGCATGGCTTAATAGAGCCAAGGGTAAGATGATGACTTTATTATGTACATACAATTAAAAATCCAAAATAACATTACTGAGGGGTTTCTGATGGGCCATCTTGGTTTTTTCTGGGGGACAGTAGGTTGGCCATCTTGTATTTTTCAATGTCAATTCCAGTAATGATGTTACTTCCAGTTGGCTATCTTGGATTTTCTGGGCACAGAAAGTCATGTGATAGGAAGTTGGCCATCTTGGATTTTCTAGCATCATTACCAGTTATGATATCACTTCTGGTCAGACATCTTGGATTTGGAAACAGGAAATCATGACAGGAAGGTGCTAGTGCACAAGACTAGGATTGCCCTGTATTGAAACCGAAAGTTGGCCATCTTGGATTTTCTGGAACCGGAAGTGATCTGCACAGGACCAAAATTTGGCCATCTTGGATTTTCTGACAATTCCTATTATGATGTTACTTCTGGTCAGGCATCTTGAATGTGACATCAACCAAAGTTTAAGGACGAACCCTAAAAATCCTCTATACCTTCATAAAATAGGAACAGGAAGTCAGCCATATTGGATTTTCTGGAACCAGAAGTGGTCTACTGCACATGAGCAAAAGTCCACCTGGACTGGATGTTTTGTCATAAACTGGAAGTGCAAGCCTAAAAAAAAACTATATACTTTCATAAAATAGGAACAGGAAGTCAGCCAAATTTTCTGGGACCAGAAGTGGTCTACTGTGCATGACCGGAAGTCAACCTATGCCTGAATGGTGTGATATCACCAACGGGAAGTTTAAACATAAAATACCTCTATACTTTCCTGAAATAGAAACAGGAAGTCAACTATCTTAGATTTTCTGGGACTGGAAGTGACCTATTATGACCATAATCTAAGCTGGAGTGGATGTGATGTCATAAACCAGAAGTATAAGCCTAAAAACCCTCTATACCTTCATGAAACAAGAACAGGAAGTTACCCATCTTGGATTTTCTGGGACTGGAAGTGCACATTTATACAGAGTGGGTGGGCATCTATCCCATCATGCATCATATTCTGATAATAGAGCTTTAGAAGCTTTAATATCCGGAAAAAACAGGATCAGGAAGTCGACCATCTTGAAAAATGTCACTTTCGATCCCAACCTAACAGGAAGTGGGAGAGGCCTAAACCGGATTAAATTCCCCTTCATGCATCATAATGTGATGTCATCATACCATATTTGGGCATAAAAATCCTTATACCTTTAAGAAACAGGACCAGGAAAGTAATCATCTTGAAACTGAAAGTGCCACCATCTTGAAAAGACCCGGATTGTTCTAGAAATGGTGTTTTCTATCTACTATATTGGAATATTGATTCATCTCAATACAAGATCTTGGTCAGCCTTGAAAATACTGTATATAATCTGTTTGATTAATTATCTGAAAGGCTAAAGAACTTATTTCGGTAATCTAAATGTTTGACTGATTCAGACAATACACAAGATAATAATGAAAAGTTCACTTTAGAGTTGTCAATCATTAGTATTCAAATATATTGTATAGGCTACAAATCTCCACTAACATTACTAAGGCAGTGACTTTACTGCTACTGTAAAATATTTGCTTGAATTTTTTTTATCATTATGCATTTATCATTGGTAAAACATGAATTATATCAATCGTATAGTTAGTTACCCAATGATTGGATCAAACTCATTTCATTATTTGATAAAACAAAAGTTAGTATGCAGATTGTGAATCACTTCTTGCATAATACTAATTATCCTTCATTACCAATATTTTACAAATACAGTTCTCTTTGATACTTTAACTTCTAGTACATCATATTCAACACTGTAAAATTGAAATGCATGCAGAGGAGAAATTGGGTAACCAGAGAAGATATCCTTTGAGAATAAGAAGAAAGAAAAGTATTTTGGACTTATAATTTTTTGTTGTTATTTTTGCCTATTTGGGGAGATGATGTAGTGTATTTGGAGTGTTACAGCGCCATACTAGGCAGCCATATTGTTTTCTAATGTTGTTTATTCACACCATCCGATAGATGGCGCTGTAACACTCCAAATACACTACATCATCTCCCCAAATAAGCAAAAATAACAACAAAAAATTATAAGTCCAAAATACTTTTCTTTCTTCTTACTCTCAAAGGATATCTTCTCTGGTTACCCAATTTCTCCTCTGCATGCATTTCAATTTTGGTGTCCTCTAAAATGTCTTCTCATACAACCATGCCTGGATCCAAATAGGCTACAACTCTTGTCTACCCATTTGAGTACTCTATTGTTTCCCTTGATTTGTTTCACTTTTCCTCTCAGGTCAGGTAGGTAATAATAACTCAAATCTAGTTCTCAATTTTCTTCCAAACATTAATTTTGTCGGACTCCACAAGTGATACAATGAGGTGTGTTTCTATAGTCAAAAATAAATCTTGTCAATGCTATGTCTACATCTTCACTTTTCCTAATAGCCATTTTAACCCTTTTTTTGCAAAATTTAACTGCATTTTCGGCTGCCCCATTTGTGGAAGGATGGTAGGCTACGGTGCAGAAAAAGTATGTTTGATCCTATTTGTCTTAACAATTACCCCTCAAATTCTTTAGATGTCCACTGTGTACCATTATCTAACAAAATGCATTGGCAAACCAAAATGTGCAAATATTTCTCTTAATTTCTTTATTGTAATATCCTTATTTATACTCTTCATTGGCAAAACTTCTATAAACTTTGAATATGCATCATTGAGAATAAGGAAATTTCACATGCCATTGGTCCAAAAAAATCTGCATGGAATCGTTCCCAAGGTCCATCAGGCCAACTCCAATTATGACCAACGTTTTTACGTGGATTTCCTCTATCTTCCCAACAAAAACTAAATGTGTTACACAATCTTCAATGTCTTTATCCATGTTTAACAAACAAAAAAAAAAAAAAGGAACGAGCCAAACTCTTCATTTTAACCATGCCCAAATGTATGTTATGAATTTCTTGCAATACTTCCAACTTAAGAATGCCCGGAATGACTACCACATGAGGCAACCCTCTTCTAATGTCAATTCATCTTTTTTACTGAAAAAAGGCTTTAATTCCTCCGATACTTCTCTAGACCAACCAAATTTTATGAAGTCTAATACTTTTTTAAGCACTGGATCCTTCCAAGTTTCTTTTCCATTATTTTTGACACTGAGTGGAATGCATCTTGTTGTATAAAGTTTAAATAGGTTGTTTCCTCTTGAGAACGAAAACTATGACTTCCCAAAGGCAATACTATTTTTCTTGGAATTAACATATTCTATGTAAAATCATAAGCTGCTAAATATAATGCCCACCTCTGCAATCTAAAAGCTGTCATTCTAGATAATCCTTCTTCCCTAAAATAGACATCAAAGGATGATGGTCAGTTAACAAAATGAAATTTCTACCAGGCTTTCAGATAATTATTCGATGATGACTTTCCATTGACTCCCTGAAATTTTAAGGTGGCAGTCAAACAATTTGATTGACTGCCACAATTCTAACATGGAAGTCAAATGACTTCCTTGATGTTTTTAACCAAAAGTTCTTTTTAAACATACCTAATAATACCTAAGAGTAGCCTACCTAAGAATACCTAAGAATACCTAAGAATTTCTAAGAATACCTAAGAGTACCTAAGAGTACTTAAGAGTACAGTACATAAGATATTTAAGAGTAGCCTACCTAAGAATACCTAAGAGTACTTAAGAATACCTAAGAGTACCTAAGAATACCTAAGAGTACCTAAGAATACCTAAGAATACCTAAGAGTGCCTAAGAGTACCTAAGAACACCTAAGAGTACCTAATAATACCCAAGAATACCTACGAGTTCCTAAGAATAACTAAGAATACCTAAGAATACCTAATAATACATGACCAAACCGGCCTTTTATTATATTAGATAATTACACCAGTGTACATTAGCTTATTGTATATCAGTGTATATACAGTAGGCAGTTCTCAAAAGATTTAAAAATGCTGTTATCGTTCGTAATATACTGTATATTATATTATTAATATTTTTTCGTTTTAAGTGTATTAAATAGTTATTATTGACGACCCTAAATTTATGCTTTGACGTCTTGAGAAATTATATGCCACCTAGGATATGTCTATCGACTTCCGATTGACAGCTATAATAATTTTCCTAAAGATTTTTTTGTAAAATTAGGGCATAAATGATGCCAAAATGCCCCTTATCTGAAAGCCTGTTCTACCAAACAAATCCTGATTAAATTTTGAAACCCCAAATACAATGGCCAAAACCTCCTTATCGATTTGAGAATAACCAACCTCATGTTTTTGCAAAGTCCTTAATGCAAATGCTATTGTCTTTTCCGACCCATCTTCAAACACGTGATATTACAGCCTCTAATCCATAATCTGACGCGTCGCATGCTAACTTAATAGGCAAATTGACATCATAATGAGTTAATATTTTGTTGGGTACAAGTATTTCCTTTATTTTCCTAAAAGCCTCAATTTGCACTTTTCATGAATCCCAAATCCATATTGTAGAAATCTTTAGTAAATTATGCAAAGGATGTAAAATATCAGCCAAATTCGGCAAAAACATTCTATAAGAATTTATTCACCCAATGAAAGCCCTCAGCTGAGTCAAATTTTGTGGTTTGGGTTCATCTAACATAGACTTGACTTTTTCTCGATCTGTTTTTAATCCTGATTTGTCCACAATATAGCCTAAATAATTTATCTTTTTTTTAAATAATTTGCACTTTTCTTTCTGGCAGTAAAACCACACTCTTTTAATTTGTCAAAAACTTTTTTTAAACTTTCAAAATGATTAGAATCATTTGATCCGATTACCAAAATGTCATCTTGAAAAACAACAACTCCTTTTATCCCTTGCAAAACTTGTTCTATAATGCGTTGAAAAACACTTGGACTCGAAGATATTCCAAAAGGAATTCAATTGTATCTATAAAGTCCTTTGTGTGTTGAAATGGTTGTTAGCACTTTTGAATCCTCATTCAATAATATCTGCTGATTAGCATACTTTAAGTTTATTTTGCTAAAAGAGACACCTCCTTTCAAACAAGCGAATGAATGTTCAATTTTAGGCAAAGGATATCTGTCTGTTATCAAGAAAGGATTTAATGTTACTGAATAATCACCACAAATGTGTATGGAACTGTCCTGCTTCGGAACTGTCACAATCGGGGTACCCTCATTCACTTAGTTTCACTTTCTCCAAAATTTTAACTCAACTAACTTATCCAGCTCTTTTCAACTTTTTTTAACAATGCAAAAGGAACTGAACAAGGCTTATGAAAAACTGGCACTGCTTGATGTTTAACATTCAACAAAATTTTTCCTATATTGAAACTTCCCCTAGCTATTTGAAAACATTTCCAGATATAGTTTTTCAAAAGTTTCATCCAATCCAATTTTTTTTTTCTGTAATATGATTCATATCAAATTTAGGTAGCTGCACCCTTAATTTACACATCCAAATCCTGCCCAAAATAGGAGGTCCACCATCTTTAATTAAAAACAAATCTAAACTTGCCTTTTCCTCTTTTTCTACTACTACTGATATTTTCCCTTTTGGTTTCATGATTTTGCCATTATACGATCTCAGGCTATATCTACTGCGCTGTAACACCAAACCTCCAAAAAAAATTTAATAAAAACTTTCTGATATCAAAATAGCAGAACATGTATCTATTTCCATTTTGAATTCTTTATTTTCTATCAAAAGGTCTGTGCAAAGTGGTTTATTATCAGGGGAAATCAAATTGAATAAATTTTTAAAAACTTAACAGACATTTCTTCCTCCTAATAAATCTTCATTATCGCTAACCCCACTTGCAACATAATTTGTTTTCTTTCTCTTCATTTCCCTTTTGTTTAGTTTTTGAAGCAGATTTTTTTACACACACTTGCTACAATCCCTGGTATTACAACAAAATCTACATACCTTAGCTGCATGATTAGACCTACCTCATCTAAAACACACAATTGCTGGCTTGCTAAATCCATCGCCATGTTTATTTTTCTCAAAGCATCTATTAAAATTTACTTCAGCTTGTGCTAAATTTCTTTTTGAAAAAAAGAAAGATTCCTTTCAGCATTTTCAGAACACAAGGCTAACTCCGCTGTTTTTGCAAATAGGTTAAATCAGGCATTGCAAACAATTTTCTCCTAGTTAACTGACTTTATACCAACTACCAATTGGTCTCATAGCGTCATTCATGTTCGCGCCAAAATCGCAATACTTTGAAGCATTCTTTAAGCTAGCAATGAACTGGCCAACAGATTGCATTTCACCCTGTATCGTCTGGTTATATCTTTCAGCTTTTATTGAGGGTTTAGGAATCAAATGATTTTTCATTAATTCAATTAACTGTCTATAGCTTTTTGCTCCCGGTTTGTCTGGTTGGCTAATATCCCTGAATAGGCTATATGCTCGCTGTCCAATACACGTTAGAAAATTGCTAGTTTTTTTTTCCATCATCAACATCATTTGTCAAAAAGTATTGTTCCATTTTCTCCACATAGATCTCCCAGTCATCTGAATTTGGAATGAATTCTTCTATTTTTCTTTGCATGTGGGCCATATTTTTCTTTAAAAGGAATTTTCCTCATCACCAATGTAATAAAGAGACATACTAGGCAGCCATATTGTTTTCTAATGTTTTTATTCACACCATTCAATAGATGGCGCTGTAACACCCCAACTAAACTACAAACACGCACAAGAATTCCGCTTTTACTTCACACCATGATGGCATCTTCCTCCCTGTTTTCCCATTAATGGCAGGAAGGGCCTCATGATCTAAATTGGAAAAAAAAAAAAGTGTAACAAAATTTTTTTTTTGTTTTTTAGATTGATTTCATATTTTAATAAACATAAAATATTGTTGTTTACTAAAAAAATAGGTTCTTTCAAAATAAATGAAAACAAGAAAGATTGATAATTTATAACTTGTTATTTTCATTATTCTTGTTTATTTTTAATTTATTTTTAAAATTATAACAGCTTATAAAAGAAGTAGAATTCAAGTTTACCATTTCAAACAATAATAATTATGATGCGTTTTAAAAACTTTATACAATCGACAAAAATATATCAAAAGTTTAGTTTAGATGTATAAAGTTAATTAAAGTAGAATGAAGTTAAAATATTAGGGAAGATAGTAGTGTAAAAGAGTTGTGAGATTTAAAGTGAAGGCATGGTGCAAGAGAACAATGCCATTTGGAACAACCATAGGACTTCAAGAAGACAGAAAAATCAGGGAAGTTTCAATTTATATTAAAATTAATAATTCTTAATATAGGCTAATTTAATTAGTAACGATTCTAAGTCTATTATCTCTTATGTCTAATATAATTATCGTAAAAAGACAAATAAACAAACAGGCAGACACTTTTCATCCAAAACAAGATCAAAATAAACAGTGGAAAACACAAAATTCTCACTTTTGAAATCCGCAGACAATCAAAACTTTCAACAGGGGTAAATTCAAAAACATTTACTAGCTATATAGTAAAAGGATTTATTCGCATTTTGATAGCATTAACATCATTTTTCATGAACTACCTATCAAAAAAACATTAACATATGTCAAAATACATTTAATTTGTAAAAAATTAGCAACTTACCTCCGAACATGCTACTGTACACTAGGATTTGTCCTCTTAGATGCTACAATAAGCAACAAACAATGGTTTGTCTACTAGCAGGCAGTATCAAACGCTCCTTTTGTTCTGTGCGGATTCATTACAGAATAAAAAAAAACGAATTTGAAGGAAATAACACGATCGATCTCAAACATTTTAACAGCAAAAAAAAAAAAAATAACAAAACAAACACAAAAAGACAGTTTTGTGCATCTGTTTATTAAAAAGAAAAATGAGCCTGCCAATATTTCCAACATTTGATTATTCGGAGAATGTACAAAATGTGGCACAAAGATGGACGAGATGGCTCAGCAAATTTGAAACAATGCTGGCTGCTATGGATATTTCTGACCCAAAATGAAAAAGGGCACTCTTAAAATACTATGCAGGAGACGAAGTGTTAGATATTTTAGACACGTTGCCTGATACTGGTGATGATTACGATTCAGCCATGGAAGTTCTAAACGAATACTTTGATAGCCAACACAATGTGAGTTACGAGATTTTCCAATTTAAAAAAAANCTAACAGCAACATCACGAAAATTTGGATCAATTTGTAACCAAATTAAAAAGCCTAGCATTAACATGTAGTTTTTCAGATCCAGACATAGAAATAAGAAACCAAATTATTTTAGCTGGAAAATCCAACAAATTGCGCAGATTTTCCAAACAACCAAACGCTCTTCTAAAAGACATTTTAAAACAAGGCAGAGCCTACAAAACCACAGATAGACACATAGCAGAATTAGAAGCTTCATCAAAAGCCAATATAAACTCGATCCAAAGCCACAACACAAAGCAAGCAACATATAAACACAAAGAAAAGTTCAAAAAGAATAGCGAACATTCACAACATGAAGCAAAGTCCTGTAAATTTTGCGGAGAAGACTGGCACCATAAGGACCTCAAATACTGTAAAGCACATGGAAAAAATGCAGTTTTTGTAACAAACTCAAGTACTCAACCATATAGCAAGAGTATGCATTGCCAGAACAAAAATTAAAAATACAAAGCAACCGAACAAACATAGCTACAAAACATATTCTAAAGCAGAAAACACAAACGCTCTTGCAGCATGACAACTCAGATGATAGTTCGACTAGCTATATCTTGTCTACATTTGCTTTAAACTCAACAATGTCAAAGCATGAAAATGTTAAAATTAACCTTCAACAACATAAAAGTAAAGTTCATTATTGATACTGGAGCTACAGTAAATGTGATAAACAAATAAGAACTAGCAAAATTAAGCAAAAGCATCAGACTAACAAAATCCTCAACACGTCTATTTGCTTATGGCTCCAAAACACCTCTGAAGCCAGAGAAACAGAGCACATTACCTTCAGTGTGACATGATATAGGGCCATCTCTAATAGGAAAAACAACAGCAATGGAACTAGGTGTAATAAACTATAAATTCAACAAATGAAAACACAAGCAAAATCTCTGACATTATTAACAAACATATAAACCTATTCAGAGGACTGTGAAAAATAAAATCAGCAAAAGTAATACTGCAAATAGACAACTCTATAAAACCCTCAATCCAGAAACTAAGGCGTATACCCTTCCATTTGAGAAAAAAGGTAGAGAATGAAGTGGAAGATCTCATGAAACAGGACATAATTGAAGCAGTGCCATCAAACACACCGACACTTTTGATACCCCCCATAGTGCCTGTACCCAAAAAGCATGAACCTAATAAAGTCAGAATATGCATAGACATGAAGAAAGCAAACAAGGCAATTCTATGTGAAAAATTAATAATGTCCACTATAGTGGAAGTAACATACCAACTAAACGGTGCCAAGCACTTCTCGAAACTAGATTTGAACAAAGGGTATCATCAGATAGAATTGGATGAATCATCGAAACACATAAACACTTATCACTCACAAGGGTCTCTTCAGATACAAATGCCTACACTTTGGAGTAAATACTGCAGCTGACATATTTCAACATAAAATAATGAAAATCATAATAGGTATACCCAACGCCTTAAATGTCAGCGACGACATTCTTGTTTTTGGCAAAACTCAAAAAGAATATGACTCCACATTGGAAAAAGTCATATACAGACTGGGGACAGCTGGAGTAACACTAAACAATGAAAAATGCTCCTTTGACAAAATAACTATAAAATTCTTTAGAAATATTTTCACAGGAGATGGAATCTCCAGATCCAAACAAGACCAGTTCAATTGCCAAAATGGAAGAGCCCAGAAACCCAACAGAAGTTAGATGCCTACTGGGCACAATAAAATTTTGTGCAAAGCATATCCCAATTTAGCAATCATAGCTAAACCTTTGAGAACACTAACAATGCATAAGACAAAATGGGATTGGAAAAATGAGCACCAGGAAGCCTTCATGAAACTAAAACAGCGAATAACAAAAGCAACACATTTGGCATATTTTGACCAAAACCGAGATGCAGAAATATGGACAGATGCCGGACCAGAAGGTTTGGGAGCAAGCTTGATCCAATGCAGCAAGGATAAAACACCCTATGCCATAGCATTTGCCAGCCATGCCCTCTCGGATACCGAACAGAGGTACTCCCAAATAGAGAAAGAAGCATTAGCATTAACATGGGCAACAAAACGTTTTCACCTGTATGTTTACGGAAACAAATTCAAGATAATGACAGATCATAAACCACTACTGCAGTTTTTCAACAATTCCAACATAGCCTTATCATCAAGATTGGAGCGCTGGAAGATAAAACTAATGCCCTATGACTATGACATAGAATTCAGACCAGGAAAAACAAACCCGGCAGATTATTTATCTCGTCACCCAGTCGCCCATGATGGAAAAAAAACAACATCCACCAAAGCGGCAGAAATTTACATAAACTTCATAGCAAATGAAACAGTGCCAAAGCACATAAGAATTCAGGAAATACAAGAGAAAACTAAATCAGATAAAATTCTAAACAGAGTAATAAAAAACCTATACTCAAACATATGGATCTATAATGACCTTAATCAAGAAGACAACCTGAAAATAAAAATATTTTCCAAAATGAAACATGAACTAGCTACAACACCAGAAATGAATATTTTACTGAGAGGCACAAGAATTGTCATGCCATGAACACTTCAAGACAGAGTCATAAAAACAGTGCATAGTGGTCATNAGGGTATATCAAGAACCAAGGACTTACTAAGAAAGAAAGTATGGTTCACAGGGATCGACAAAATAGTCGAGAAGGAGATAGAACATTGCATACCATGCAGAGCAAGCTCCAACAACCCTGGCCAATATTTTCCAACACTGTCAGAGCTACTCAATGGACCATGGAAAGATCTCAACATGGACCACAAGGGAGCCCTACCATCTAGTTGTCATAGACANATATAGCAAGTTCCTTTTGGTAGAATGAGTAAAATCCACAACATCAAAAGAAAGCATCATGAAACTTGATTCAATATTTGTGACATTTGGCATACCTGACAAGATCACAACAGACAACGGGTCGCCCTTCAATAGCCTCCCATTCAAAAGCTTTGTGAAGGCACTAATTAAAAATCACCACAGGATAATTCCTATATGGCCCCAAGCACTCATACCGGATGCAACCCAAATAAAAGACCCTACCGACAGAGAAGCAGTTTCACAAAAGACAGAGGAATCCAAGAAAAAATGCTCTGACTCCTTCAGAAACAAAAAGACTCAAAACCAACCAAACCCAAAAGTAGGTGACACAGTAATAATAAAACAACAACAAAGAAACAAGCTGGACCAGCCTTTCAACATAACACCATATCAAGTCCAAAAGGCAAAAGGACCTGTGGTAAAAGCGTTAAAGGATAATCACAGCATCACCAGGCACATAAGATTATCCCGAGAAAAGAAAACTATAACGCAACTGATCCAGAAGCTAAAACTCAGATTAGACTGAGAGTAACAAGATCCACAAGTCAAAAAGGGAAAACCAATTGCAACCACAATTCCATGTAGAAAATTCTCAGAGCAACCACAGTACGACAATGCCAGCTCAAGAAGCGAACTACAACCTCAGAAAGAATAGACCACAGACCAAGAGACTGATTCAGGAGATCTAGTGCAGGAACCTTCAAGGAAAGGGCCTGAGGAACATTATTTTTCTTTTCATTTTTGTTAAAGTATAAAACGTAGGAACTTTAAAGGAAAGGGACTGTAGGACGTTTAGAGTCTTTTCATTTTTGTTATTTTCAGTTTTATTGCTAAAAGAAAAAAAAGAAAAACAGGGTAATATTATATCCTATCATAGCCTACTGGCGGTAGCACTCTATAAAATGTATAGAGGGTGCTACCTGAGAGTTATCTTAGTTAGAGTGTAGAGAATAAAGACTATGGCCGACACCAGCCAGTTGATCACCCACATGTAAGTGTCTGTATACTTATTTTAAGTGTTATATGTAATGCTATATAATCTATCTTCCTTCCCCCATATTGTGCTTGACATGCCATAACACCAGCGATACAACAATGGTGAGGGCATTTTATTATTTAAATTTTCTTGCCCTTCTCTAGACAATACACCCTGATGCTGCCTACAGAAGGAAATAGCAGCAAAGGATTCTAGATAAAAATTGCCATTATAGGCTATCAAGCGGAGCAGCCTATGAAGATTTAATAATAGTAAATAAATAAATTTATTAAATAAAATTCCAAATCTAAAAAATCCATATGTCTGAATTTTTAATATGCATCATATTGGATTTTATAATTTCCAATTTTTTTGCTTAATCAAATTTATCTCTTAAATAAGCTTTGTACTAGCCTAGTATTTTATTTTAAACTTTAAGTAGTAACAACATTCTTATTCATTATAGCCTACCTTTAAAGTCCATTTTATGTATTTTATATAAAACGCTAATTAATATAAGTACATAGAATAATTCTTACTTGTCATTTAAATTGTTGGAATCTATCAGTATAACCTATAATAATAAGTTTAAATACAGTATGAATGGTAGTGATATTTTTGAGATTGAAGAGACTAGGGATTTAGGTGTTATTATTCATGAATCTTGTAAGCCTAGTAAACAGTGTGTTGAAGCATGTAAGAAGGCAAATAGAATGTTAGGCATGTTAAAAAGAACTATTGAATGTAGAGATTCCGAGGTCATTTTACTTTTATATAAATCATTGGTAAGGCCACATTTGGAGTATTGTGTTCAATTGT
>PXIH01S0001473.1:7307-23869 GCA_003024985.2 Euperipatoides rowelli
TTAAGATGATGTCATAGATGATGTCATCAGTATTTCATACCATTGTATGTATATACAGTAACTTGCATTTTCAAGAAACACCTGGTGTTTGCTTTAATTTCTGTTTCAGATGATGTCATCAGTATTTTCTACCATTGTATATCACTTGCATTTTCACATCTTTTTAAATGAAAGAAGAAAATTTGTTGGGGGAAAAATAGAACTAAATTGACAAAAGTTGAAAACAACATTGTTTTTACACTTTAATAAAATAAATAATTGTAAAAGGAAATAGAGATAGCCTATCTATTTCATTCAATTACAGTGCACATATTTACAAACAGAACAAAGAGGAAACTATTTGTCTTCAAAGAATTAAAAATTAATTATAGTGAAATAACAGACCTTGATATTGAGGAAGTCCGTCATCTTGTTCCAAATAATCACAACAAATATTTTTAATGATTATTGTGTAGGCCTAAATAGGTAAATTTATATATTTTTTTCGAAAATATGTGACAACTTTTTGTGAAAAAATATTATCAGGAAATAATGAAAGCTTTTTAAAAATTCAGACCTGAATGAAATGTTAAAAACTCGTGATAAATTACTCAAAAATTGTGTTGGAAAGACACAGCATGAGAAAAATTGGGCATTTATATGATTTATTTATTTTTAGATTTATTCAGGCAAACATTGGGCTCCTTAGGAGTCGTGACATTTGTGGTCATTTTTAACAATAGCTAAAAGTGGAAGCCTGTTGAGTTTTGGTAGCTAAATGTTAATCTTTTTTTAACATTTGTGTTTATATATGGTGGTTAGGGGGGAAAAAATGCCTATTTCTGGTAGTTCTCTATACAAGACAGCTTTCTAATGAACAAAATATGTTAAAAGTGCTTAGATAATCTATCAGAATCTCTTAGCCACTCAGCCATGTGGTGAGAGACACTTGTTGGGAGTAACCTTTTATTTGAATAATTGTTTTCACCCCTTTAACAATACTAATGATAGGCCACTTCGCAACTAAATGAGTTCATATTTTAAAAGAAAAAAAAAGAGCAGTTTACTAATAAATATAAAAACAAAAGAAATGTCAGAGCTAGTCATTTGAATATAGTCTTTAAATAGTCCACTTTATCTTTGTATAAGATGAATTTATCTTTTAAATTCATCTTTTCCCATGCTTATAATAGGACAACTAAGGATTTTTTTTAAAAAATATTTAAATTTTTCGGGGTGAAAAGAGATGATAGAGGGGTGGCATAAAAATTAATTAGGGCCTAATAGAAGCTTGGAATTATGAACTTTTCAAGTGCATAGTGCCCGCTGATTGGTTAACGGTTGATTAACAGTATGACGGACGTAAATTATGTTAAAATGATCAAAATCAGTCAAAAAATTATTATTTCACCCCTTCATCATCATAAGGTTGGGGCATAGTGTGTTTAATACTTAGTAGAAGTTAGGGTTCAGGGTTAGGAGTGTAAATAATAAAATAAAGCTGCTATCAATCTTGATCATGCGACTAAATGTCCATAATTATGTGCTTCCGCTAGGCGCGAGTTAAAAATTATCTAAAATTTTTAGTCAGAAAAATATGGCAAATAAAATAGATCTCTATCAATATATTTTCCATATTGAATCGACACAAACTTTCAGCAGTGCCTTCAGTGGAATTTTTTTGAAGTTCCCATTCATGTAAAATGTTTACTGAATTTTATTTATAAACAAATTTTAAGGTAGATAGGCAGATATATAGAATGAAATTGTGTCTGAATGGGAGGGTGATGTGGTGTTGGTAGGAGATAAGGGATATTTTCATTTACATCAATACTATTTGTTGAATTGGTTTTATCTAGTTTAAATAAGATTAAATAAGTTTAAAATTAATTAACATATATATAGGATTTCACTTCTATTCCTAATATTTTTCACTCCTTCCCATCCGACGAAAATGTTAGTTTTGTTCCCATTTATTTCATTATTTTGATAATTGTAACCTATTTCAAAAGTTGTAATATTGGTCTGCCTACCTAGCCGTGCGACGAACACACGTTATTCTAATATTTTAATTGTAAAGCACGAGTTCAAGTAGCCTACTATCCTCCGCACTATCATATTTTTATACATTTATTATAGTTTTTGATTCTTTAAAATGTAACTAACAACAACAAAAGATTAATGAAAATATCTTGCGCTGACCAATAAAGTCACCATTCTATAAAATGCCACATACCATATTGACTGAAATATTGATCTTCTGAGATTAAGGGGTAAAGATAACTGATAACTACCTAAGTACCTATGGGGCTGCCACATTCTAAACCCCTTTTTAACCCTTTCACTAAGAAATAAAGTCCTGGGAAAATCATAGTATCCCGTGATTGAAAATCATAGACTCTCTTCATAACAGCCTTGTATTCATTGAAAAGTGGAAATTGTCAAAGTTTTGTTTGAGAAATATTCGAGAAAAATGACTAATCCCAAACAAGTGAATTGCCGTGGCTACTGTCATGGTCATTCTATTATTGTATTGATATACTGTGGTTCTTCCTGTTTTATCTTTGTGATGAAATAATTCATGTTACAATATTTTGATGGAAAAAGGTTGTTCATAATATACTGACATTTTACATTATAATATCTCAAATTGATGGCCGTCCGAGCTTATGAAATCCTGCTATGTAAGTTAATCTGGTTAATCCAAGTCAGCTTAAATGTTTAGTTACTATTGCGATATGGTTTGACATTAACATGTGATGGCTGCACCGATATTTAGACATACTGTATATTGACATTTTGGGGTATGAGGCTAGAAGAACACAAAATATATAAATGATCAGTGATTCATTCAAAGTATGGGGCTATACATGAAGATTAACATTCCTGGAACCGAGAGGATAATGAAGCAAAACATTAATAATGTCCATAATGTTTATACACATTTCATAATAAAAGTTTATAAAGTTCACAAGTAGCAAAATTCTGTGGTTGGAGTTGTTGTTTTATCAGAGTAAAAATGTCTAGGGACAGACTAATGTTGATGGCAACTAGAAGAGCATAAAGTGGATAATTCTTAATTACTGTATATTAAATCACAAGTACTCCTCCAGCAATTATTTATAGAAAGAAGTTGAAATACATTAAAAAAATGGGCCCAATTGTGATTTTGAGTTTCAATTATAGGATTTAACAATTAAATGTGTCTAGCAACGATTTAAACTTGTGAATTACAATGAAATAAATTTAAATTTCTATTAGGCTAGACTGAATTTAAATTAACTTGCATTTAAAATTTGTCCCAGATACTGTATATTTTTTATTTCAGCTGTAATAAAAGAATAAAGTTTTATTTTTTGTTTGAGAATTTTTTAATGTCCTGAAAGCCCCATGCTACTATTGTAATATGTTTGTATAAACATATTATTTGCTGATAGTTTGTCATTATTGTCATAATAGAGTAATCAGTCTTTTTTTTATCTTGTTTCTAAAGCGGCTCCTATGTTGTTTTTCAAATATTAGTCCGCAGATAGCTACTTCAAACTTCATTAATCACCCGTTTCCCCCCCCCCCCCTGTTTTTCTTCTAATAGAAAAATATATATAATGTAGGAAAAAAAAAAAAATACCCTGATGATTCACCAAAACAGAAGTGGGAGAAGGAAAATCCCTGATTAGATTATAGTGATCACGGTCAAGGGATAGATGACAAAACCTTACCTGATGACCAGAGAAAGAAGAGATAGATTGAGGCAAAGAATGTCACCAGTTATAATCGAATTAAGTCAAAACTGAGAGATTGCAAATCTGAGAAGCGTCCTTCTCTAGTGCTAATAATGTCAAAAGAAATTCTGCTTAGAATTAATGTTTTTAGTGGGTTCCAAGTTTTTCTCTCAAGGGATAAGCAGTAAGCTGAAGCAATTCAGAAGTAGCTACAGTAGGCCTATATACAATAAGAATCCACTGGAGAAAAGGTTTACAAATCCCAGTGTCTTTTTTAGTTCAAGAAATAAAATTGTAGATTATGTTTAATGTTTGGATATTCTATTCTATCTAGTTTAGTTCTGTATATTGGGAAAAAAAAATCCTCAAAATTTGATTTAACCTAAATTGATTGCAATCATTCATATCAGAAAAAAAAAAAAGCTTTTTAGGCCTAATTATTTTAGTATAAGTTATAACTAATTACTAAGTTTAATGTTTATGTGTCAGTGTGTGTGTACATAAAGTAAAAAATAATAGTAGATTGGTCCTGCATATCTCACGCTATGCTTTGACACGAAGCCATCTTGAAGCGACCCACGCATGGCATTGTGGGAATGTTAAGACATGTAATCTTGTTGGACTGCTATTTCCCAATACAATAGCTATTATCTCCTTTTTTTTTTTTTCTTTTTAAAAAGATCATATTTAAAGTACGCATCTTCTGTCACTGTAGCGAATCTAGAAAAAGATACATTTGTTCCCTCCTGTTACCATAGTAGATAGGGTTGCCACCTTTCATGAATAAGGGACACAAAATAATTTTGATAAGCTTTTTTTTTTTTGGGGGGGAAATTTTTACTTTGATAAGCCTTTTTTTAAGCCTATTTGAATATTTGAAAGAATCAAAGTGAGTTAACATTATGCTAAGAANCCCTTTCAACTCATTACATGTTACAATCTAATCTCAAATAACCATATGAAATAAATACCATCATATTGTAACGTGTTTTCCCTTATCTTTAGTTATCATGTCTTAGAGTCGCCTATACTTATATAAGAAACTTATTTGTGTATGTATATTAATTTATGGGTAGTAGTCTATACTAAGATGTGGTAGTTAAAATGGTGATTTTGCCTGTCTAGTTTTATAGTGTTGTGTATTTACATAATGGATAAACTAATATTAGAAATAATGTTAGTGTACTGTTTGTAAGTTGCAATAAATAAAACATGACTTTCCTCTGCAATAAAATGATTGTCAGACTTTGTAAACATCGTTTATGAAAGTAGGCTATTTTTACCTATGATGACTTTATATGAAGTTGTAGACATAATTAGTTTATGATAATCCAATAGATAGTCTTCGAATTGACTAGGGTTCAAAATAAAGGGGGACTGAACTCTAGGAGGCTATCTATTACGACCCGGTGTGGCCCACGTTCAGATATTGGTATCTGACAGATCCCTCACAGATGTAAAAAAAAAGAAGCCTGTTGTTAAAAATTTGATACAAAAATATTTAAAACTATGTTCTGTTCCTTTTCCATTACAAATTAAGCTGTGTCTACTGTAATGGTTACCCTAACAACAATACAGGAACAAGATTTCAGCTTTAGGAAATTAAACATTTATTAGAGTGCAACAAGTATCACAATATACTGTATGGCAATAAGTGTATTGTTCAATAAATATAAAAAAAAATGAAATGACCCATACGACCACTGGTACTGATGAAATGATTGACTATATTTGGGGATAGTGAATAAAGAAAATAAATAGCAAATATAATCTGTTACTGTGAAAATGGCTAAGCACATAGAAGAAACTAAAAATTGGCAGCCTTTGTTTTTTTGGTCTAAAACAACGCCAATACAAAAATGACCAAAACTGACACTATAGTTACAAACAAAACATGATCAAGCCATGTGGACGCTTATATGATGAAAAGTTAAGAACATAAAATACACAAGAAGGAACAATCTACACCAAAATTCATTATACTAATTTTCTTCTCTTAAAACATTTAGTTTCATTTTTATATTTTTAAACTGCTTTATCAATATTAACAATATTCTAAAGTTAAATAAAATACAGTATCAAAATCGTTTACCTAGCTACTAGAAACTTAAGAACAGCATCATGTCGACAAACAAATTCAATGAAGCGTGGTGAAGTCAACCTGAAATAATAAAAAACAAAAAATATTAATCTGAACAAAATAAAATGAGACAAAAAAAAATAAGTACTGTAAAAAAATGAAACATCTAAAAAATAACAAATACTATAAATGAACTAATTAATTGACATAACAAAATAATTAAATTCTTTTATTTATAAGCCCCCATACACATGCAAAATAAACAATGTGAATAAATTTGCATTGATTAGCTCATGCAAAAAAAGACCATCGTTTTGTGCACTGTTCGCAATCTCATTTACTATTAAAAAGCAAAAAGCGGCCACAAGAAAGTAAACAATGTACAAGCTTAATCAACTCTTTCCATGTCAAGTTTATACGATATATGATATAAATAAAAATAAATAATAACAAATAAGTTTGTTGTAATATACTGTATATAGCGTTCAATTTTTACATTAGTCCATATCCATTAGTCCGTGACTAGTAAATTTATTTACGGACTTGTGACTTCTCTTGTAGCCCTACTGACTAAATAACTTATTGCAATGGATAGACTTTTTTTTTTTAATTTATTAGGATTAAAACAGTATATTTTAGAGAAATAAATATTTATAGTTGTAATGAACAACTATAAATGAAATAAAAATATATTGGAATACAATAGACTAACCCATTTATATATTATATCCCTGTTGAAATAAAACATTTTCCTCCAAGATATTAGAAATATAGAAGCATTTATGGATACACTAACCAGTAAAACAATCAAATTAATTAATCGGGTTGGCCAGCGTTTTTTTTTACCTGTGGTTGGTGGACCCCAAGGAGTCCACGGGGCATAAGCAAGGGGTCCGTGAATGAATGGGGGGGATCCCTTTCTTTACATATTGCTATTCATTAACAATTTTTTTTGTTAATTTTTCAATTTTTTATTGCAAATATTAAATTAAACTAATTACTAATATATATTACATAAGGAACTTACAAAACCTTGTAGATTTTTTTTAAGATTTTAAACACGAACTACGGAAGAGCAGATCACCTTTAAAAAAAGTCACAAGTGGTTGCAGTAAAGAAAATGCAGTATTAGTATCTTACCAAGTGTCATTGTTAATTGGAAAATGTTGTAAATCTCACTCGATTGGAGAGGAATTAATAATGCCGGTAGTCAAAGTAATGGTATCAGCCGTTAGGCGATAAAGCAATGGAAGAGATAAAAATATCAGCTTTCACATTAAATTTTTTTTCTTTTATAGCCTATATTTTTGTTTTTATATAATTGTTTGATAGTTTGGTCTTTTTTTTCTGTTCTTAATTCATATTTAGATTTTTGTAAACTACACTTTGAAAGCAAATTATCAGGAATGCATTAGAAAATACTAATAATCGTTACTTATATTTTGTAAAATTTTAATTTTGTTAAAATAGTTTTAGTGTAGGGGGCGGGAATTTTGTTAAAATATAATTTTAGTTAGGGGTGGGGGAGTCCGCAAAAAATTCTCCTTTAATCTTGGGGTCCCCATANAGAAAATACGGGAAAATGAACAGTGCAGGCGGGACGCGTGATTTGTTGTCTGAAAACGGGATGTCCCGGCTAATACGGGACGGGTGGCAACCCTAATAGTAGAATCGTTTCCAAACTGTTTTCTGTTGCAATACCCTGACAATAGGAGAAAAAAAAATGTGTGGCACCCAGTAAAGTATTCTTTTTTTATTCTTAAAGCTCTCAATATGGCTACTCATTTGATTTCAAGGTAACCCTATGCCCTGAAAATAGTCATTTCAGTGCTTGTATTGTAGGTACGTTTATTTTTTAAAAATATATTCAAACCTTGATTGTAGAAAATCTTATATGTATGCTTTGGGAACTTGACATCCGTACGACTGATGAGTGACACAGCAGTGTGTCATGATACACAGTTTGTAAACCACTGCTGTAGTGGATCAAAAAAAATGTACTCATGTCCAAATATTAATAACATAATTTATTTACCCATGTCTAAACATTAATAACAAATATAAGCAACTACATTTTCATTCTCCTCCTTCAAGCTCTCATTTCAGAACGCAAAGGTTTTTTTATAGTATCTTTTTTTTTCCCATTTTAGTACAAGTTAATGCAGGTCTAAAATATATCAATAGACTATAAATTATAAAAAAAAAAGCTTTTCAAATCTGCTATTTTCATCTTTTAAATGAATTATTATAGCACATAAAACATATGATAAATTTCACTGTTGTAGACATTAGACGGCCATTAACCTTCGAGCGGGCGCGTACAAAATTTTATCATGAGCGGTCGCGTGTTGTAATTTTTACGATTCATAGAATCCTATGTATAAAAGTTTCTAAATATGTGTAATAATGAAATTATTACACATATTTATGTTCTATTTTTCATCAGGAATTTTAATATAGGCCTATAAAGAAAAAAAAATTCCAACAAACATATTTTTCTTTATTAATTTCTTTCTGTCGGCTATTAAAAAAAAAACAGTTTATCTTACATTTTCCATTACTGTGTCTATCGTTGGAGATAAAAATTTTTGGTTTTGATTTTTAAAATTATTAAATTCTGATTTTAAAAATGTATAAGTTTATTCCTAAATGTTTTATAATATTTGTATTACGCTATCTGAAAATCAAAAGTTTTACATCAGCGGGAGCGTGTCGTAAAATTTATGTCTGGACGTCTTTTCACATACAATTCTAAAAAATAACTATAAAATGGGCTATGTGCATGTTAAAAGCCTACCAATATTGTAGAGGGGAGTTAGTTTTTGGAATGGAAGGCAGAGAAAACTCACAAGACCATACACATACACATTTT
The DNA here is from genome assembly GCA_003024985.2 of Euperipatoides rowelli. NCBI lineage: Eukaryota > Metazoa > Onychophora > Udeonychophora > Euonychophora > Peripatopsidae > Euperipatoides > Euperipatoides rowelli. The sequence goes on from PXIH01S0001473.1 coordinate 15,961, forward strand.
ATAAAAAATTGAATTTGTCGTAAAATTTACGACACACGCTCACTCAAAGGTTAAACTTATCAACATCAATATCTTTGCTATTATATCTATTATTATTCTAATCATCAATGATGATTTAAACCACAAATAAGAAGTAATTCTATTTATATACTAGGCATGCAGTAGTTAGAAAAGTTTTTAGAACTGTGATATAGCAATACTGAATTAAAACCAAATGATTGTTATAGCTAAATTAAAACGATTCAGAAAAAAAAGTCTCCTTACTTTGGTTGAGTGAGACATGAGCAACATGAGTAGAAAGCCTGGATGACAGCACAAAGTCGTGGTCCAGTTACCTTGACGACCTCGACATCTCCATATACATGCCTATTAGGGGTAGGAAAAGTGTCTTTGCTTTTATCTGTTGCAAACAGTTCACTTCTATCCTCCCACAATGATCCTTCGATTTCTTGATGATGTAAAAATGATGTTGAATCACTCAAATTGGTGCTGATGACTTGAAGTGTGCTGCCCTCTAGTAATCGTGAGCCAGAGTCCCCATTAGAGTTAACATTTTGCGATGTGATGTTCACTTCAAAGAATGAATCTCTTTCGGTGATATGTTTAATCTCAGATCCTAACAACAGCATCCATTCTTCAAGAGAGTTCCAAAGTACTTCCAACGGCTAAAAAACAGAAATAGGAAAAAAAAAAAAATCTACAGAAAAATAATAAACCAAAATGTTTTGAAATCATTAATTTAATCAAATATAATTTACAGATCATTACTGTCATTACAAAATATCAACATAATCGTCACCATAAATGAGAAACAATAGTAATAGTAAAAAAATTTAACATTGATAATACTTTTAGTAGCAATAGTAAATAATAATAATACAGTATAACTATATTTCCAGTGGTGCCATCTGTCATATGTAATTTAGACTAAATGTAAAGGATTGAAATATTACTATTTGTGCACACAAGACAGGTTTTTTTTGTCCATCGCTCTATTTTTTCTTAGATTTTTCATTGGATGAAAAGCTACTGGAATCATGATGTATGGATGTCTGCATAATAGGCTAGTTAAGTTTGACGTCACCCGTACCCGAAGCAGATCATTACAAAAGGCAGGGAATTATTTGATTTTAAATAAAATGCAATCAATATTTACTACCGTACTATTTAAGATTTTAAAAAACAATTACTAATTATTATGTTGAGATTTTTGAGTTAAGTTTACATTTAGTATATTATTATTATTATTAATTAAGGAAACATTTCAATTTATTGAAGTTATTATCTCGCTAATAATCTATTTTTTTCTTTTAAATAAAAATAACAATATTTCTACAAATAATTGCAATATAATTCAATATACAGTGTGTACTTTATGTAAGCTGCAGTGTACTCTTTGTAGTTTGAAACAACAACAACAAAAAAGACTAATATTGTAAAGTCTTGCATATAGTAAAGCTTTATTGTTTAAGTATAGCGTACTCTGGAATTCACTGCTTAATTAATGACTGGGCTGACAAAAGTTGTGTAAAAATTATAAAAAAGCTAATTTGACTTATAATTACATTACATTAGAATCGATACAAAAAAAAATTAAAAATTTTAAACAAAATATTAGATTAAGACCAAGAAAAACCTCACTGGACTATGGTCTGTTGTTGTTCAGCATATTTGTATTAGAGTTAGGGTTTGGTTTGGGATGAAAGTTAGGACTAAATAAAAAAATATGGCAGCTGAACCATTTAGTCATTTGACATGCAGTGATATGCCATTGGTTGTTTCGGAAAAAGGGCTACAGGTGGCATCACAGATCAGTCTACATAGAGCCTATGGCTATGTTTTTTAAAAATCTCCGAGAAATTGTACACGTCACGGAGAACTAACAGAATATAAACAGAGAAGACAGAGTCCGAGATTATTAAAATACGCTAACAGAGAAATAANAAAATGGGCTATGTGCATGGTAAAAACCTACCAGTATTGTAGTGGGGGAGTTAGTTTTAAGAATAAAAGGCAGAAATAAACCCACAAGACCATACACATAGGCACATTTTATAAAAAATTAAATTTGTCATAAAATTTACGACTCGCTGGAGGTTTAAGTCCACTTCTTACGGCGAATGTTTGGTTGTAAATTGTGTACACATGAGTCATGACGAAAATAACTGTGGCAGCAGATTATTCCATATTTAAAATTTTACAACATCCAAATTGTTTTTGAAATGAAGAATCGATACGTAGGTTAATGCACATTTTTCTTCCAACTTTCGTAATCTGCTTTTAAACTGTAATGAAACAATATTTTTATCTTATAAATATCGGTTTACATTACTTTAGCATTTCTAATCGTCAAGGAAGATAAATACCTTCATTATTATTATTTTTTTATATCTTACAATTTGGTATTTTTCTTTTTTTAAGAGAAGAAATGATGTCATGTACTTGACCAAAGGCAAGCTGTTCAAAAAAGGGTGTAACCCCAAGAATTAGGGATGTCGGTTCCAAATTTCATAGATTATTTTAGAAAGTTTAAGCACAAAGCAAAGTTAGTAGTTAAAATAAGGGTTTTTATATAGTTTGTTTATTCGTTTTTATTTATTTAAAAGTTAAAGTATGGGAAATATGTGAGGTAATTCTAGAAATAATTAGGTAGTCCTGATGGACTTGAATTAGCTAAAGATATTTGCCCTCCACTAAAATTTAACTGCACAGCCCCGGGCTGTCGGCCAGACTAATTTTTTAACTCTGATTAATTACATTTATAGCTAGGGTATGCTATCGTTCCCCCTCGGTGAAAGATTTGATCTTTAAGTCAGATGGGTAGTTTGAAAACCAACTCAACCATAAAGCATAGGCTAGGCCAGGGGTACCCTAGAGCACATTATAAAATACCGGTAGAGTGGCGGCCATCATCTATATTTATCTATAATGACGAAAATATATGAGCAGATGTCAAAAATGCAGTAGAATCTGGATTGTATCGCCTGTATTTAGACAATTCTCTAACTATCCCCACCACTACTCAATTTGACCATCTGGGTGCATTGCACTCAAGTTCATCTGCGTTAACTTGGCACAAAAGGTGGAATTAAAGAGGTCGATTTACAAGAAAACAACTGCCTAAAATTGGTTGTCTAACCACTCACAATCTAAATCAATGGGATCCGGGCGCTGACAGCTAACACAGACAAGCTTTCATTTCATGGTCGAACAGCAGCGGGCACACACAAATTGGTCAATGGCCGCCATGGTGCCCGCAGGCACAGGGTTGGGTACTCCTGGCCTAGGCTATACAGTACAGATTAAAAGTGCTAAAATAATATTCTGGTTTGATCTGGAGTTAATTTGATTACATAACAAAGTTTTTTTAGGTAAATATAGTCCATATCAAATTTCATGCAATTGATTCACAAATAAAGAGTATTTATTTGTGATCGAGTTTGCTCTTTAGGTAAACTTGCGGTGAACTTGTTTACTATAAAGCATCGAGCCTTCATGCTACGGTATGAAAACAACAAAGAAATAAAAATTTTACTTGGTTTTGGAATAATTTAAAGTTTGTAGACAGATTCATAGTGATGAAAGTTAGGCACAAATAAGTTTGTAATCAAATTTGACAAAGTTCAAGTAGCAAACAGAAACAAAGTACATGATTTGCAGTAAAATAAAGTCTTGAACATCACGAGTGAGGATTCACAGTGTGCAGCCACTTCAACAATTTCTTGAAGATTTCTCAGACAAATTTTATTAACACAAGTAGGCTTATAAATAACTAAAATCCCAAATTTACAATAATGATAAACCATTTGTTTTAAAGTTAATTTCTCTGTTGGCAAGGCAAACATACACGCTAAACAGTGGTGTATCTACATATTTTGGTTAGGTTCTGTTACCTGCCCACCAACATGGCTGACGGTACTAAGTTGAAATGATCTAGATCGGCCCTCAGCAAAAGATTATTTCACCTCTAGATTATCTTAGGGTTTCAGGGATACGGTAAGGTTAGGACTGTAAAGAAAATATATCAAAATCAGTGAGAAAAAAATACTAATTCCACAAGCTACTACGTTTTAGTTGTCGCGCGACCCGTAATGTTAATTATGTTGGTGGGCAGATAATGAAATCTGACTTATATTTTGCCCCTTCCCACCTTGCAGGCAAAATTAAAGGGCCCTTTGACAAAGTTTGATTTGATAAGCTTTTTTTTTCTTTTGGTCAATTCCCTTGACAAAAAAAAAGAATTAGACCTAATTACGGTGATATCTGGTGTTTTTTGTCAGCAGACAGTAGCAGCACACTCAGACAAAAAAACACAAGATATCACTGTAAATCTGTAATTACTGTAAGTCTAAAAATAAATAAATATTTTTTTATAAGAGGATTGACCAACATTAAGACATCAAAAAACAACCAAAAATAAATAAATAAATATTTTTTTTTGGTGCCCCCTCCCCCCTTGTGTTGCGGGGTTCGGCGCCTTTTTAGATATGCCCCTGACTCTAAATAAAGTTGTCATAAAAATACTAAACTAACATAAATATTTTATTTAACCTTCAAGNCTCCAGATTCAGAGCTTCTCTTATAGTTCTCCGGAACTCGGAGATTTTTAAAAAACACAGCCTATTTGAACAAGCAAACTTTCTTTAATAACCTTGTTATTGAAAGTGGTCAATTAATTATCGAAAATAGTCATAACTCCTATATTATTAGACTAGCATTAAAAAATTGTCAGCTCCAGAGAAAAAGCCTATTATTGAATTTGATAATTTGCTAATTTGAATCAATATGGTGCCAATTAATGGCTTAAATATTCAAAACTCCCGCAATTCTAAACCGATTTTGACCAAACTTGAACTAAAAATTTTTTCTAGCTCTTTTACTAGGAAAATATAGTCTGGGGAAAATCAAGATTCCTTGTAATTCAAAGTGTCCAAGACCCCTGGCTGCATAACAGCCTCGCAATGAAAGTTGTCACACGCCGCTTTAAGAAACGTTAAAAAAAATTACCTAGTCAAGACACGGTAAAAGCCATGGCTTCTGTGATAATTAATTTGTTAATTGATTAGTGTTGTGGTTCTTTTCATTTTATCTGCCCAACAGAGAAATTCTTCATATGTAAAAATCTTTTGTAGAAAAAAGAATAGATAACGCTCAAACGTTTTAAGATATCTTACATAAAGCCTGAGATTTCCAATGTCCAAGTACACAGATCATAAAATATTTAACATGGAAGCACGTAATCAGAAGATCCAAGCGACCTGATTAAAATCATTTTTTAATACTATTAATGATAAATACTACAATGATTAATATGATGTCCATAAGATCAATCGTAATCTACCGGTCGATTGCTATGTGATTTTAGTCGATTGCCAATAATAATTTGAAGAGATATTTTTAAAACGGTGCTTAATAAATATGAAATTATCTAATCATGCAACGCTTAACTTAAAAGAGCTGAAAACAAATCTTTCAGCTCAGCTTTTACCTAAATAAACGATAGCAAAGACAGCTACAATTGCATCTTTCCGAGTAGCCTTTACCAGAGCAGTTTTTAAAGACACATTTTTAGAGGCAGCCAATTTTGTTTTGTGACTTTAATTAGGTCAGATTATATTCTACAAGGGAGTTTATGACTTCAGTTGCTCTTTTAACTAAAACTGCCCTTAGTGTTAGTGTTTTAGATGACTTTATATGGGGGGGAAATGATTTTCCCCATGAAAAACTGCCAAATGAAAAAAATAAATAATTAAATTTTAATTTTGTTGTCATATTTTTTGACAGTATAATATTTACATTTATGGTATATACACCAGAGTTTCTGTTTGAATTATTAGTAAATAAATAAAGGCGATTTTTTAATTTAATTTTTTTTTGCNATCGAGTCATTTCAATAGCTTAATAAGCAAATTTAACCCCTAAAAGATTAAAAAAAAAAAAAGAATTAATAATGTATTGGAGTATAAAGTAAAAAAAAAAAAAAAAACCTCACTTCTAAATCGTATTAAATGCTGTAAATATATAAGTAAAAAAAAAACTATATTTTTTAAAAATACTAAGAAACATTATTACGTTTGTTTTTTAGTTTATACTAGTCGAAACCTGTCAAAATTGACGGTAATTTTTTTTTGGCCCATAATTTTGTGTCCTATTTGGAACTATGACCCCCCTCCCCCCAAAAAAAAAATGGCCAAGTCTATTTTCATTGTCTAAAATGACGGAATTCAATTGGGCTTCCCTAGCATCCCTATGTGATTCTAAACATCTAGGATAACAAAAATTTCAAATTTAAACTTAATCGGAGCAATTTAAAAAATTGCGATTTTTGGGGCCCCATTAGCACCTCCATGTGACCACCTAGGACCTTGACCTTTTATATACATAGTCTAAACCTCTACAGTAACACCAGTTTCAAATTTCAACTCCATTATGGAGAAAATTCAATTTAAAGACTTCAGAATGACAGATACACAGAGAAAATTTGTTTTTTAATATATTCTATTTATTCATTATGCTACGAAAAAAAAATATTGCCTTTTAAAATGTTTCGCTCAGTTTTTGATTTCTCATTTTTAATTAATCTAGCCTTAATATGCCCTCCATCCTAAAATGAAATCTTTCTTTCTCTTTATTGGTTTATGTAAAAATGAAGGAAAAGAAATAGTTGAAAAATTTGTTTCTTTTATACAGTATTTTTTTAAAAAAAGATACTGTTATGTCGTACAGGAACCAATCTCTTACGTTTCATTTGTATTCCGATGGAAATTTAATACTCGAGTAATTTCGATTTTATTTGCATATTTTAGGAACCCAACAGCAACTCAGACTGAGGTTCTGGTGTACATACTGTATATTAGAACATTTTACATAAAAGGTGATTGATACTAAATCTTTAATTATTTGATCATCTGGATCCTGATATACAGTATATACTGTAGATTATTTACCTTGAAAGCTGAGTTCGAGTTACAGTTGGATGAATATGTATCAGATTGCACAGGCATCACCTTGCGGTATAATTTACAAAGGAAACAAATACATCGTAAAAAACTAGCAACTTGAGAGTCAAAGTTGCTGGAGACACTGTAGAGAGAATAAAAATATAAATCATATGAATAAATTAAATACTATACAAATATAGTCTTAAAATTGATTTTAAAATACATACTGTATAATAAAGATTTCAATTGAAAATAAGATGTAAAATAACATGACCTAAAATTGTAACTTTTAAAAATTTATTGCAATATATTCTTTTTGGAAAACAAAATACAACATGAAAATAATACTGTTTTTACAAAAATATTTGAGTCTATAATATAAAACAATTTTGGCAATAAGGATAAAAAATGCATTCATAGCTCTGAGGGAGAAAATGGCTTGTGGGTTTGTTTAAAATTGCTGTGTGATTGGAATTCAAGTTGGCTGTTTCATTCAAACTTTTACTGTTTAATGATTTTATATATTATTATTACGTTTATTTGTATAACATAACACAAATGCATTATATATAATATAAAATATAAATATAATTTGATCGTTGCATTATCAATAACATTATAGCAACATAAAAGATTAAGTCATTGCCCCGAAGGATGTTGACGAAATTTACATTTTTTCCAAATAATAAGTGATTAGACTACACCAACACTGAAAACTATTAATCCAGATGAAAACACATTAACAAGTCAAAATCCTTATTACATAGTTCCAAATCCGGGTTATATCAATCTTCAAAACTTCATTGATGATGAAGCCAAGCTTTTCATGCCGGCATTACTTTAGACATAAATCAAGGCAAAATATTAGACTATTCTGATTAGGTAAAACTCCACCACATTTATAAAATAAAACACAATCCAAAATAAAAGTTAAATCAGAATTAAAAGAAATAATCTAGTAAATTATA
>PXIH01S0001473.1:31731-42204 GCA_003024985.2 Euperipatoides rowelli
TTTTAATTTTTTTTAGTAAAAATCTTTGAAAATCAATAAAAAAAATTTAAAAAAATCTGTTACATTTGACCTTTAAATGTGTGGAATATAGTATTGGGTCATTCATGAACAAACCGACTCATTTGAGTGAGTCACAGCTCTGTGAACTAACAACTCACATGAAAGGAGCTGTTAGTTCAAACTATTAGAATATTAGTTGAGTTTATGGAATGATTCCACCATTGGGATCTTCATCTAAGAGTGTTCTTCAAGATCTCATGTTGACAGAAAGTCAATAAATAACACAATATAAATAAAGAAAATGGAAAAAAGTAACATGAATAAATAAATAACTTATAGTAAAAATATTTAAACTCAACTCCATTAATTTTAACCTTGTAAAGCATTTGACAAACATATTGTAATGTTGAATTTTAAAAAAATGAAGTAATTTAGCAGTTTATATTTACCGCAATTTAAATCTAAACTTTTGGAATGAGAAAAAAAAAAACTTTTCAAATATGAAAATGATTAATTTTGCAACTCTCTTATTAATTCTAACTCTTATTCATCCATATTCAATTTCTTATTAGATTGACCCCTTTCTTGTTTAAATTTTGACTTTTTCCTTAGTAAGCAAGGTATAAAAATCATTTTTTACACTAGTATTGGTATTCCAGTCGACTAAATTTAGTTTTAATGCAGACATGATTTTATTTTAGATTCTCTTTAATTTGTGCATGGTTTTAAATTTCAAACTTCAATTATTATTTGATGGAAGAAAACATTTTCATGATTTAAGATTAAATCTTTTTTTTTTTCAACAGTCTTAAATTTTTTTTACATTATTTACTAAAAACAAATTACAATAATATCAATACAAAGTTAATGTTTGGTTAACTTTATTCTTAATTAAACACAGTTTAGGCCACTGAAAAAACATGTCTTGTTTCTCATCCAGTTATGGTCCCAAAAATAACCAGGCAGGGTTATTTTTTAATATTTTTTTTTGTGAAAAACCAGCATCAGGAATTTTTTTTTTTAAAAACACAAAACTTTTTTTAGTTATTTTCATCAAAAAAGTATATAACATGCTAAGTGTACCATCCCAACCCCTATATTGCTGTGTCTTGGACAGCATCGTCAATGAATAACTGTATGTACAGTATACAATAAACGCATCAATAATAATTATAATATACCTAACAATGCATAAGATACATATAGGAAGAAAAAAAAAATATTTGTTGAGAAATAAAGTTTCATTTAAATAATATATATACTTGTACAGTAAATCGAATTTATAAAGCAGAGAAGAAAAAAATATTATTTATAAAGGCAACAGGAATTTTTTTCTTTCTTTTTTAAATAAATGCAAATACATAAAAAAATCATTTACATGGCAACTTTTATAAGTACATGCCCGGGGATGAGAAACAAGACTTTTTTTTTTTGTTGCCTTATCAATCTTTTTTAGTAAAAAAAAAAAATGTTATTAAAAAGCATACTTTGATTTCTAAAAACTGTTAATATTCAGAGAAAGTGCGTTATTTTAACATTCGTAAATGAACGACTCACAGCAGATGACACAATTTTGAAAATAAGCTGTTGGAAAAACCCAACAAAAGGCGAATCTATCAAAGAATTTCGATGACATATAAAATCACATCTCTCCCCCCTCCCCCCCCAAAAAAAAAGTTGACAATAATAATAGAGTCATTTGAACAATCATATTTCTGTTATCATGATGACTTGATAATTTCTTGAACACTGCATACATATTGTAGCTATTGAATTCTATAGGGTTTTACCAATAAATTATTCTTTTTATTTTTAGATCAAATTAATACCCTCTATTTCCCCATCACCACCTCAAATTTTAAAAATACTACCGTAATCAAAACAAACTTATATACAGTATGTTTTTTTGTTTTTTTTTAAATAAACAAGATAAAAGCAAGAGAGTGAGTTTAGGCTTTAATAGAAATAAATATTTATTGTAACCAATAATTACTGTATTTACAAAGGTGGTTGACCAATGTTTAGATATACAGTACATAATTAAATTAGGGAATTATACAGTATATCATATATCTACAGTATGTAGGACTATACAATTTGAATAATTGACCAACCCCCTTTTTTTAATCACAATGTTTTATATTTCTAAAATACTGGACTTAAAGCATATAATGTATAAAATATCTTACTTACTTGCATGCAAAAGCCAATGGTGTTGAACCAACCACATTGCACTGATTTATTTCAGCTCCATTATCTAACAGGCAGATCACAGTCTATAATAAAAAAATCGTATCGTATCCGTCAGAAATACTGCCGGCCCCGCGAGGGTAACTAATTCCCGTATAACGGGCTATACAGCATGCCAAACAGTTTATGGACAACACACTATGGCTCGCAGCTGACCGTAGAGCCTGTACAGACATCACATGACATTACAACACAATTCACTGGACATATAAACACATAGACATTTAAGAGATTTGATTTCTTTTCTTCATTTTTTTAGTTTTCTTGCATGGGTATTACATTATTTTTGTAAGTTAGGGTCTTGCTATTGGAGGCTTTTCCCAGTTAAAGAGAACATTACTTTTTTTCCCCCTTGATTTAATCCTTTGTTATTTCTCTTTATCTGACTAGTGGATTTGGGTCAATCTTCCTTTCTCTCTATGTTATCAATCTGGTCCTATGATTAGAAGGATCCTTAGGAGAGGACTATTTTTTAATTATGTTACTATTGTTCTTTTTTTATTCCTTCGTTTATCTTTACCCTCCTTTTTTTCTTCCTCCTTCTCCCTCCCCCCCCCCTTTTTTAAATTTATTTATTATTTTTCCTTGCTCACATTTCACTCCATTTGTATTCTGTGGCTTTACATCTTTCTTATTCTTGATCTTGCTCTTCCTCCACATGGCCCTTGACCCTGCATTGTTTATGTATCTAAACTTACCTATTTTTCTTCTTTTTAGTTGGACTTCTCTTCATTGCTTTTGTTGAGTCTGAGGATTCACTATCTGATGATTCTTCCCAGTCAAAGAAAACTTTTGATTCCTTTTTTGTCCTTGGCTATTTCTCTCCAGCCTTCAGGTGGACTTGGGATTTTCTTTAGGTTTCTTTTTACGCTGTCATTCCAAGTAAAACTGGGTCTTCCTGTCTTCTTACAGGGTGCTCTGAGACTTAATGCTGCTCCAATAGTGCTTCTATTTTCTCTTTGGATGATGAGTCCAATATCTTAATCTGTGTGTCATGATTTTTTTGTTGATCATTTACCTTGTAGGTTTTGCTGTGTGTTGTTTAGGTGGGATCTTTCTGCATCTTTGTACTATCACTTGATTTATTTCCCTTTCAATCTGTCTAATGATGTTATGTTTGCTTTCATTAAAGCAGCCCTTTTTATGCTATGTACATTGCTTGGTTGTGTCTGGTCTGAGGTTATACAGACCAGACACAACCAAGATAATTCCGAGATAATTCAATGAGTTTACTCTTTGGAACTGGAAATCACGAATTATTATGAGACTGTTTTTTTTTCCATCCTTCCTTTGGTATCATTGGATCTTTTATCATAATTTGGCATTTTTCCCAGTTAAGTTTCAGCTCTACTGATTCCAAGTTATGTACTAGTTCTTTCAATAAGATTTTGATATCCTCCCCCTCTTCTGCGATTATTAATATGTCATCTGCATATGCTAGTAAAATTGGGGAAGTCATATTGTTTTGCGTGAGGTTGAACTGAGGTTAACACTTCCATCATGGTCTCTATTGCTTCATGCAAAGCCCATGTGAAAAGACAAGGCGATAGTGGACATCCTTGCTTTTCTTTCTTTTGAAATCTTTTGAGGCCTTTATGATTCTATTTATAAGGAAATGTGTGACTTTTTGATGTTTTAGGATTGTGACTATTGCAGTGTGACCTACAGAGTCAAATGATTTCTCCAGGTCTAAAGCTAGCACATAGTTTCTTTTCGCTGCTCTCCAGTCCTCTTCCAGAATTCTCCTTGTTGTGAACACATGATAATTTACCGATCTGTTTGGTAGGAAGGCCACTTGGTAGTCCAGTAGGGCCTCTGTACAACAGTTTATAATAAAAAATCCAGAGAACAAATGAATAACTTTATATAATAAACACAAAATAAGTAAAAGCCCTTACTATTAAATTACGTAAGAATTTAAATCAGCTTTCTTCCTATAATTATTCTGAATTCAATGGTCTTATTGCATTCTTAGTCCATTTGCAAGTTTCATACAATTTTGGCTTCCATAATAAATATATTTTATTCTGCACATCAGAAAGTAAACATGAACTTTTCTTCCGTGTGTACAATGGTAACATCTTTGCATTAACACCTCAGCACATTGTCAACCTCTGTTCTTATGCTTCCAAGACATTTTTTCCCCTATGAAGCATTTACGGAATCCATTAGGAACCCTGTACTTTCAGCTTACTCTTGTCCTTGGCATTTCACAAAACCAAAATTTGATAACTTACACTTTTGAGTGAATGCAAAATTGTCATGAAGCGAGTGTCTTTCAGACTTAGAGGCATAGGGAATTATAATTTCCCTAGGACTTTGTTTCCTTGCAAAAAAAATACAGGAGAATATGGTGATTTCATTGACCAACCAATCAGCCGATCGACTGTTCGGTCATGATTACAAGCCAACTCAGCATCTATACTTTTACGTCTTTTTTTCATATAGTAGATTAGGCAATCGACTTTGATGTAGCAATTTTTTCAAAATACGGAGATAAAAATATTTTCATCATGGATCAGGGGATAAATTTACAGAAAATGCCTAGCTAAAGGACTGTAAAGCAGGGTGCCTTTTAGACTTTCAGGTACAGGAATTATTATTTTTCTCATAATTTAATTCTTAATCAAAATGGTTAGAACTAATAACTAGGACAACACAATATACTGTCCACGGCAGGATTATTGTATTAATTTTTTGATTTAGGTGCAGATGCCCGTATCTGAGTAGGAGGATGACAAAATTAGATAGTGAAACAAGTTTTTTTTCCTACTCGCACTTTTTTTCTCACTTCAACATTTTTTATCACATTTCTGCTTGTACTGCATATAATGAAGTATTACATATACATCGAAGTTAATCATTATCTTCTGGTTGTAAAATACATTTTTTTCTTTTCACACTTTGAATCAGAGTTGAACTATTAAAAAGACATCAAAGTTGCTCATCCACTTCCTGGTTCTAAGATAAATTTTGTTCTCTCATTATTTCTGTTTAGCGAATAATCTAAACATTTCAAGTCAATAAGAGTTTCAAAAAGTACAAGTGCTAGCTCTAAAGCAAACAACAAAATAAAATGCTTAATTTTATAATTTAGAAAATTTACAAAAAAAAAAAAAAATAGCTCAACCTACTTACTGTTTTATGTCCATTCTGGCAGGCCACATGCAATGCAGTTTGACCTTGACTGTCCTTGAAAGAATAAAAATAGTTTAAATATTATGTATGGAAATAGAAATTGGAATTAATAAGATAAAATTACGACTTTATTTATTTCATTGATAAAAAAACAGCAAATGCCTTGAAAGCAGAATAATTGAAAAGACAGCATAACGTATTTTTGTAAGCATTATGGTGAATGACGCAGATGCTCTTGCTTCTGGTGATGGAGAAGACACTACTGCTGATAATGATTATTGTTATTATTATTACTGTACTTTTAATAAAGATATTTAAAAGCTTTTTAAATGTATGCTATTTACAATCATTTTTTTTTTAAATTTAATTCTATTTTATTTGTGAACAAATAAAACCAACCGCTGACAGCAACGATATTGAAAACACAAATAAAAGGCATAGAGTATATTACAAACATGAACTGAGTAAAAATGTCTGGTAAAACTAATGGAGCAAGCCAACACAGGAATTGTAGATAAAATCGACACTTTTTTATACACCAAGATCTTTCATGTACTGTATATATGAAATTGAATTCTACAGGGTGAACAGAAATCTATAATAAAACACATACATAGATAAAAATAAATAAATATAAATTATGAATTTCATGTCTGAAAGATATTGGTATATTAAAAATGTGTCAATTTTATCCACTTCTGTGTTGGCTTGCTCCATTAGTTTCATGAGACATTCTTACTCAGTGCATATTTATAATTTATGCCTTTTGTGTTTTCTATATCGTTGCTGTGAGCGGTTGGTTTTACCTGTTCACATCCATTTCTGTACAGTAACAAGAAAAAAAGAAACTCACCCCCCTTCACATCTATTTCATTTATGAGTTACTTTGCAATGTAGGGATCAAATTAAGTGTCTAAAAACATGATAATGACAACTGCTTTGAAAAACAACTTGTCATTTGCATTTAAAATCAATTCGTCATTTGTACTTAAAATCTATTAAAAAATGTTTTTAAAATGTAATTTAATAATATAATAAAATGATTTACTTGAATAATCAAAATTTAATATTTTATTTTCCCTGATCCAGAGATATTTGATTGGGGAAAAGTCCCTACCCACCTCCATCCTTTCGATTTTAGTAACACTTTTTTCTCAAAAGTCCTTCAAATATTGTTAATTTATTTCTAAAAAAAAAAATCCTTTAAAATGAATACAAATTTTAATGTCAGAAGTAGAGGGGGAATTTAGGACTAATTCTACTTATTCCCAAATGAAAACATACAGTAGGCCTACATATAATTTGTATGTAGGCCTACTGTCTAGAGTCATCAATTTTATCATGTGCATGAGCTCATTTAAAAGACAGTATAAAGTGGCAGGTTAAAGAAAGTTACTTTCTCTTTTGATTTCATAATAGAACGGCATTTTCCACTTTCATTTTACAATAATAATTTGAAAACAAATTTTTTGAACAAGTTTCATTTTCTAATATTAGTTGAAAATAGATGATTCAATACATCTAAATATATAGTATTTTGGTTTTCAAGGTCCATTAAAAATAAAAAATTACGTGAATGAATTATTATACCTCAACATCGACATTAGTAACATGCTGGAGCAAATCGTGTAACATTTCCGTTCGCCCATTAACAGCCAACCAATGAATCTGGAATAATATCATTTAAAAAATCAAAACATTTGCATTCAAATACATTTTATGATAAAATACATAACCTACTATAAACCTTAAAATATTTGAACAGATTCATTTTAGCATAAAAGAAAAAAAAAAAGATGATTTTCAAGAAAATAGGCTTTTAATTGCACTAATAAGTTGCCGAGAAAAAATTATTTAAATTACTCAACTGATTAAATAAGATGAATTTATACAAAATATTGGAAAATTATTATTTACAAGTACAAAGTTTAAGTAGGGTTGATAGAACAATCAAATCTAGTTAATTAGCTAGTTATCAGTGTGATGTATTATTATAAAGTTATTTTGTAATTTAATAAATGTTTACCAAACAGATCACTATATGGCACTGCAGGCCAGAGAGGTCTAGAGGTCAAATTAAGAAGCCGATCCATTTGGAAATACTGTATACTGTTTTTGATTACTGTGGGGATAAGGAATTTTAGTATTTACAGTATATTTTCAAAATTTAACATTAAAGGTCAAATGTAATGGATTTTTCTATTATTTTTTTATTATTGATTTACAAAGATTTTTACTAAAAAAATATCCTCAAGAAAAAAAATAAAATAAATAAAAAAAAGTTATATACAATTAAATTTTTAAAATAATTGACTTTAGCTCCTCCCTCTTAAAACACCATTGTCCACTGTATACACCAGGGGAGATATTTTGTGATGTCATAGACTAGAAATGAATAGAGCTGGCTATCCTTAACTATAGAATATTTGCTATCTTTGTCAGCTTAAGGCTGGATATCATATGGACTAATTGTTAAATTACTTGTAAAAAATCATAATCAAATTCATCCTTTGTGCTATTATGATCCAATTTGTTTTTTAAAAAGATCAATATGACCTTAAATACAACTGAACATACCTCTATTTACATGTTAAATCATTATAAAAAAAACAGCTGTAGAAACTGTTTCGTCATCAAATTAATCTCAGACCCCCAAAAAATGTGAAAGTTTCAATTGGTAATCTGAGACAGGATAACAAGTCTTAATTTTATCTTTAAATAACTTTTTTTTTATGCGTTTTTAAATTATTTTTTTCCAGTGGAATTTTTTTTTTTAGATTATCTTTGAAAATCAATAATAAAAAATAATTAAAAAAATCGGTTACATTTGACCTTTAAACTGAACAAATTTAACATTTTATAATATTTATTGAATAATTAATTTAACATTATGTAGCATTTATAAATAATAGTGTTAAAGATTGTGAATTTCCAACACTTTGACATAGCCTATAAGTTGATTATTTTAACATGGTGTAGTTGAAAATCTGTTTTACCGTGTATTTACAGCAATTTTGTTCAGGCATATTATTTTTCATAATTTGTGCATAATTGCAGCCTTAATTTATTCAAATTTAATTTTTCAGTCTCAATACTTTGATCTTTTGATTTCAGAGAATTAATTTTTGAAAAATAATAAATTTAAAATTTAGAGTTACTGTATATTTCAAATTAGATGACATTTAGCATTTTATAGCAAAATAAATTTCCACTCCTCTGCTGATTAAGCCCGTTAAATGTATTGTTTATAAGCACTTACAATATGTTCTTAGTATTATTTGAATACCTATGCTTTCAAAGTTAAGTGGAACTTAGGAAGTTAAACAGAAATATAATAGAATCGTGACCAGCCAACAATGTCCTACTATTAGAGGAAAATTGAGATTATATTTCAAGCAATCAATCAATATACTGTATATGTATATAGTAAAAAATTGTTGCTTATATAACACAATTAAAGCTTCAGTATATTTAAAGAACTTATGAAGCAAATAATTTATGACTTGATGCTATTTCAGGAACGGATTCAAATATTGCTTTAATACTCCAAAGTAGCATAAAGTCAATTGTTGACAAACCTTTTTTATTCTTTAATAACTAACAAATAAATATAAAGAAAACTTTATTTTTCAAACTTCTATTACAACAGAATTAATAAAAAACATTCATTTACTGCTTCTAGGATAGATACTTCAAGCATGTACTGTATGTCAATGTAACCAGTTTTCTTGGTACTTACTGTATATTAAATATTTTTTTAACATAACTTGCACCAATACTTTAGACTTCACTTGTTTCGTTCAAGTTTCTGTTGTAATACCTTAATATTGTCTTTATTTTAAATAATAAAATGAAAACATGAGCTGTTTAACCATTTTTTTTTTGTCTTCAAATTACATTTAGAAAAATCAAAATTCCTAGGCATTAATTTCGTCACAATCTTGCAGTCATTGACACAGAAGTTGTAAAACACCCTTTTCACATAACACTCAAGAATAACACAAACTAAGTAGAGAAAATATTCATTTATATGTGACTTCCATAATAGTCAATTGGCTAATGGATTACATGTTGCTGTTCTTCCTCTTTATCTTTGCGATAAAGAAATTGACTTTAGGAGAAAAAATATCTTAATAGACAAAGAACCGGGATGGTGATTGTGCAATGCTTAACATTAAAATCTACTATAAAGTGTCAAGATCTGAATGTTCAAGTGACAAGAAAATATATTGTCTGCTATACAGTATGCATTTAGTCACAATTGCACATATCGCAATAGGTTTATTTACTGAAGCATAAATGGCATAAACTGCAACGTTTGCATTCAATTAGTGAAACCACATGAAAATTTTATATTTACGATGATTCGTCAAATATTTACTGTATATGTTATTACACCCCAGGGTTAAAATAGTGTTAAAATCTAAATGAGATTTCTATATAACTACTTACAGTAGTTAAACCTTCATTATTTCTTATGTTCACATCAGCCTTATATTCCAGCAATTTGGTCAAACATTTTTTCTGCCTGAAAACAAAAAAAAAAAAAATAAGAACATAAAACAATTTATTTTTAACTAGTTGAAAGTTTCACAAAAAAAATCAAAACATTCCTGAATGTTAAAAATATGAATATTACTAATATTATTTTTAATCTTTTCAATTGAGAATTTAACTAAGAGAAAGTTGTAATTTACCATGACAGAAAGACATTGCTTCATAACAAGCTTGCATTCACTGAGGTAATCAAACTCCCATTTTGTTCCAAAAAAGCGAGTTTGACCAACTCAAGAAAAAATGCTAAATCAAAAGAATGGACACTGCCGTGACTTCTGCAATAATCAATCTACTAATGAATTGGTATTTTGTGATTCTCCTCATTTTATCTTTGTGATAATAGAAAGTGCACAAATCTGATGTATGGATGCCTAAAATTTGTTTACACGAAATTGCAGACGGAATCACGGAATCGATAGTAGCTACACGGAAAATGCAAATTAAAAATAAAAATACTAAAATTACTTAAAGTGGTTTATCAATGATTTTTTTTAATTGATTTATGTTTAGTTTTACTTAAAAATATTT
>PXIH01S0001479.1:33173-47518 GCA_003024985.2 Euperipatoides rowelli
CAGAGTTCAGGGGTGGGGGAGTATTTAAAGTTAAAGGAAAATATTCTTTGTTATGTCATATTATAGTATACATAAGATATAATATTTTTGATAAGCTTTTTAAAAAGTTTAAGAACCACTGATATAAACTAACAAAAATAAACAAACACAACAACAAACTGAGTTCTCTAACAATCAATTTCTTCCTTGAGTATTAGCATGAGGAATACTCAAGAGTTTCCTCATGCTAAGTTATATCGAATCTTCAAATGTGGAGATTTGTCTTACTAAAATATCTGTGTAAATCTTAAAGTAATAAAATTCTCTTTAAAAATCATTTGTCACCTTATTCTAAACATGCAAATTTCTTCTCAGTATAGATTGTGATGTAATTTGTGATGTGTGGAATTTTATGGAAAAATTGTGACCTCTTTCCTTTTATATTATTAACAGTATAAAAATGGTTCTTTTCCTTAATCACTATCTCCTTATACAGGGTGTCCCATGACTCAATAGACATAAATTAAGGGTGTATTTCTAAGTTTATTGCAAGTCTAAAATATTATTACACATAAACCTGAAATTCAATATTAAAAAAATTATGGGCAATATTGTGTAACATACAATAATTCATGTTGGTTAATTGTTATGTATTTTATGTTTTATTTTATTGATTGATTTTATTTTATTTTTAATTTTTATTTTTCAGGTTAATTTGCTAATGGCTACATTTACAAATCAGGAATTTGCCGATATTCACTGTGCTTACAGATACGGTAATAGAAATGCAAGAGCGCAGTGAAGGAAAATTGGAAATTCCCTGCTCGAAGAATACCCTATCGTAGTGTGTTCAGAAATTTTCATCTGCATTTTACAGAAACAGGTACATTTCCTAAACCTACTGCAGAAATGTCCCATACAGCAAGAACATGTTGAAGAGGAAGCTATTCTTAATACGGTATGGTAAAAAAACAGCCTCTCTCTCTTAGCGTATGAAGAATATCCAATCGTTTTGGTACTAGTTGAATAAAAGTATGTAGAACATTAAACAGTTTTGGTTTGTATCCATGTCACATACAATCTGTCCAAGCTTTACAGCCAGCCGGCTATGCAGCAAATGTGGGATGATTGACCACCAATAGCTTTATAGTCAAATTCTGTTTACAGATGAAGCCTGCATTTAGAGAAGGAATTACAAACGTACAAAATTCACTTTCATGGGCTCTTGAAAATCCTTTTTAAGTAAATGAAAACACATTTTCAAAATTGTTTTTTGGTTAACATTTGGTGTGGTATTCTTAATAACCAACTTATTGAGCTATTCAAATTTCAAGACGTTTAACATCCCAGTTTTTACAAAATGAATTGCCAGGATATTGGAAGAAGTTCCTCTTCAGATCAGGGTAAACATGTGGTTTCAGCAGGATGGCACATCACATTTTGGTAGACATGTAACAACATATCTAAATAACACTTTTCCTAACTGGTGGATTGGAAGAGGAGGGCCAGTCTTTTGCCACTGAGGCCACCAGACCGGATGTCTTTTGACTATTATCTTTGGGGACGCATGAAAAGTTTAGTTTATGCAGACCATTCCCAAACTAGAGATGATTTACTCAATAACATTATGGCTGCAGCTACATTCATGCGAGCTGACCCTCACCTCTTCAAAAAGCTACCTCTTCAATTGTAAGGAGAGTTAAATTGTGTAATCAGGCAGAGGGGAGGACATTTTGAACAATTACCATAATTAACTTTGTGTTGAAACTACCAAATGTCTTAATAAAACATTATACTAATTTGTTATGTTACTCTGTTAAATTTAATATCGCCTATAACTTTTTCATATTGAGTTTCGGGCATATGTGCAATAATATTTTTGACTTAAAATGAGCTTAGGAATACACCCTTAAACTATGTCTGTTGAGTCACAGGATACCCTGGTATAGAAAACACATATTAATACATTTTACATTAATTTTTAATGATTTAAGCTAGCAATTACGTTACAAAAATCTATCCAAATTATTCTTAAATAAACTTAATGAAATAGATAGTATCACTAGACTATGAAAATTATTCCATCCATAATGTTTCTAAATGAAGTTAATTTATTCTTTCTCAAGTTCTTCTATATCTAATCTTCAAAGAATAACTATCATTCCTTCCAGATTTTTGAGATTCTGTAAATAATCCATCTACATGCTGATCTACTACAATTCAGGGTTATTATAGCCGAAATATTTTTTAAATGGGATTCATCAGACATAGTACAAAGTTGATATAATTTCTTAATGTCTATTTTTATAAAGATTAAAGTTTGCTGATGAGTACTAAAATCAATAATTGGCTAATAGTCACTAACAATGCAGTTAGTTTTTATACGAACACATACAAAAATACTATGTATAATATTGACCATTACAGGCCCATAAGATATTTTTAGAGTCAAAGATAAAACTGGGACACATAATATATCTTACATGAGTTTTCCTTCTTTTACAGCCCTAGCTAATAAAAATTTTGTGACATCTATTTTCAGGTCCATTGATAATTAGTATTAATTACAGTATAACAACTTACCTGAAATTAAAAAGGAATAGCTTAACTATTTATTAACACTGAAAATAAGGATTATCTTCTCATTCTAAGCTGCAAGATTATCACAGTTTATTAAATAATAAGGGAAATATTGCCCTTTTTTAAGTTTTTGCTTTACATAAAAATTAATTGGACATAAAAAGTTTAAGATATTGGTATCTGTTAAAAAAAAATAAAAAAAATAAACAGATCTAGTTCTTCAGTAGATATAATTCAAAAACATATTTACGAATTTATTTTTATTATCATTCATTTATTTTCTCAAACCTTGAATACTATTTAATTACAGTTGGGTGAGTTTTTCTGCTTGAATAACGACAAAGCTGATTGTGCTAAAAAATATCTGTATTTGTTATTATTTGTTTTAGTATTATAAGATGAAAAGCATTTAAATTTCAAATATTTCTTAAGAAAAATCAATTTTCGTTCTTAGACTTTAAATATAATACTAAGAAAATAAATAAAAAATATTTTATCTATAGTCTGATTAGGCTTATATTGATTATCAACCAAAGGTTAGATAAAGTAAACACGTAAATAACTGGTTTAAGGTCTTCTTTGAAGAAACTATTTTTTTAAAGACCTATAATTGCTTTTCTTATGGATTGACAAATTTGAGTGATTAGTAGATCAGATATCAAACACTTCTCATCAATGTATGAGTGGCTATAAAAGGCCCAGTCAGTGGTTCTTTATAAAATGCCCATTTCTGTAGTTGTGATATGTTTTGAAAGAGGGGGTGGGGGGGTTAAAAAAGCATATACATATCCTAAAATTCTGGCTGGGAGATCCTGTAAGCCTCCTGGTGGGGTCCAGGTTTGAAGCCTTTTACTAGATACACAGGTCCCTGATTAGTGCTCTTAATAGGTTCCAGTGTTCTTAATAGCTTCAGAACCAAAAAAACAATTTAAAAAAGCATATGACAGCAGCGGCAATTTAGAACATTTGCATTTTTTTTTAATTTTAGGATTTGGGGGCTTTGTCCCCCAAACCCCTACAGAAGTTCTGTACTCTCCACCTACCAACAACAACTTTCTATTGATGGTCCCAATTCATAAGCCCATTAACTTGTTACTTGCAATTAGACATAATATGTAAGTTTAACTAAGTTATTATCTTAAATAGGCTGCCTAAACTCAACATTATAGTCTTGCTGAGTGTTTGATGTTCTGGTGCGTTTTGCAGCAATTTCACTCAATCCAACAAAGTCTCCAAATGAAAGTATTTTTGGCCATGGATCAGAACTGACTGCCAATAATATTTTTATTTTATTTTAATTTCTTTTTTCTCCCCCACTTTTCCCCTTATATTTAAGCATAATTCTGTCAGTCTGTCACTTTTAAATTATAGTAGTCAATTCAAAATAACAAGGCTTTACCTTTAGTTTATGCTGTAATGATTCTACCAATAAATAAAATCATAAAACAGAATGTAAAACAATCAGCAATAACCTTAGTTAAGAGGAATTGAATACATATTTTAAAAATAGAAGGCAAGTGAAAAAAAAAAAGGATCATTTCATTCTTTGAATAATTGTTATTTCTAGGTATAGACTTATAGCAGGGGCGTAGCCAGAAAATGATTTTGGGGGCTGTCTGGGTTGTATATTTTTGATAAGCTTTTTTTTTTGCAGATTTGATAAGCTTTTTTTTACTTTTTGGTTATATTGATGGTTTGTTTCCTTTTGACAGATTTGATAAACTTTTTTTTTGGCTATTTGAGATTTTTAAAGTTTAATTTTTTTTTTGGGGGGTGGGGGTGGGTGTCCAGAGCCCTGTACTATAGCATCAGGGAGTCGGTCATTCCATTGTCAAAGACTCAAAATATTACTAAGTATTACAATTTTAAAAATCCACCAGCCTTAATTGTATCCCACAGATTCAATTAGCCTTTGTATGCACTTTTGTTTTATGCAGTTAGATTTTGTTATTTGGAGAAGATAAGATCAGCTGTGTGAGGTAGAGGTACTATAAGGTGTCCCAGTCTAGATATCATAAAAACTTACAATTAAAAATGAGATCAATAAGGACTTTAAATGTAAATTACCAAACAAAAAAATATTGAAAACAGATTTTAAGAAGTCACAAAATTCATCGAAAAGTTTGAACAGCTATCACATTTTTTTAATACTACAATATTTTTAGTGTGTAGTTTTCTTTTTAATAAAATTTTTGTTTGTAAAAAAAAATACAAAATGTAATAAAATAATATATACAGTATATATACTGTATGTACTGTAGTATATGCTATAGCAAGTGACCACACCTGGGGGGTGGGGATAGAGAGGGCCAGTGTTCCCATAAGTACTCAAAAATTGGACTAAAGTACAAGTATAAAGTACTGATCTATAAATATACTTAAGTACAAATACAAAGTACATTTCTAAAAATA
This sequence comes from Euperipatoides rowelli, assembly GCA_003024985.2. Lineage (NCBI taxonomy): Eukaryota > Metazoa > Onychophora > Udeonychophora > Euonychophora > Peripatopsidae > Euperipatoides > Euperipatoides rowelli. Next base: position 38,145 of record PXIH01S0001479.1, read on the forward strand.
TACTTAAGTATAAGTGCTTCTGAACTTCCAATACTTAAGTACAAATACAAGTATTTGTTAAATCTTTATAATTTATAGTCAAATGCAGAACTGGTTTACGATTAATAATGTTACAAGTGTATTATGATTATCAGTATCAATCATATTTTCAACTTTGTCGATTTAGTTTTATTTTGCCAAAAAAAAAAAAAAATATGTTAATTCATCAAATTTTTTTATTTAAAAAGGTGTATGTTTTATGCAATATTAGAAATGAATGAGATGTCATCTTTACATCATCTTTTAAAACACAAATATTACATCTTTGAAATAAGTGTGAACAACTATTATAGGTAAAACAACCTTGCTTGCCAAAGTTGGTGTAGCGTATTTGCAAAAATAATTGAGATATAAATGCATAGAAAAATTCCCCAATTTGACAGGAATCTCCAAAAATCTTTTTTAGCTTAATATTGTATATTAATAAATTATTAATATGTATAAAAATGGCAGAAAATTAGTTAGTTAAAAAAAAGTAAATTTTATCAGACTCACGTGATCAGATTATTTAGAACTAGACGACTCACGATAGTGAGTGCTGAAATTTTCAAATGGTATGGGCTCTCTCAAAATAATCAATGATTTGATGTCCTTGAACTTAAATTTTTAACATTCAAGTATAAGTACTTAAATACAATTAAAAAGTACCTACAGGATTTTAAAAAAAATACTTAAAGGTCAATTGCAACGGATTTTTAAAATTTTTTTTGTGTTATTTATTTTCAAAGATACAGTAATTACTTAAAAAATTCCACTGTAAAAAAAATTTAAAATGTATAAAAAAAGTTATTTAAAGATAAATTTAAGACTATTGCTATCCTCAGTCTGAGATTACAAATTTCACATTTTTTTTTTGGGTCCGAGATTAATTTGATGGATGAAACACTTTCTACAGCTGTTTACTTTGTAATGATTTAACATGTAAATAGAGGTATGTTCAACTTGTATTAAAGATCATTTTGATTAAAAAAAACAAAACAAATTGGACCATAATAGCNNNTATGGGCTCTCTCTCAAAATAATCAGTGATTTGATGTACTTGAACTTAAAATTTTAAAATTACAAGTACAAGTACTTGAAAAAATACTTAACTACAGTAAAAAGGACCTATTTAAAAAAAAAATACCTAAATACAAGTATTAAGTACACATAATGTATTTATTACTTGCACTTAAGTACTTATGTATCAGGAACACCCGAAAGGGCCCACTTTGATGGAAGGGCGTTAAGGCCTGGTCAGCAATCGCTGACCTGCTAACCTGGCCAGTCCGGCAATGCTTCTCACTATCAGAAACATTAAGATTGTCTTATAAAAGGATTGAAATATAATGTAAAAATAAATATTACAAAATATTATAGTCTTTGAATCTATTTATTAATATATCTTAAAGATTATAGAAGATAACGTATCTGACTAGCAAATACAGGAATTCATTGATATGTTAATAGCTGGCTTGTGGAAATTGTATCAAGATGATCAAAAATGACCAAACACATTTATTTGACATTTCATTGGGGCATAGTTATTTCCTAAATTTTTTTTATTAAGAATGTAAGTCTTTTTGGGAATGGTACACTTTTATCAGAATTCTCCCTTAAAGAAATATCAAGATATTATTTAACAAAATAATAGATTAGACAATTAGACTACCTTCAATTTGGGTTATGGAAGAAAACCTCGTTTACTATACATATTGATCGTTTTACAAAAAACATCTTTGTTAATAATCGTTTAAGCCATTATAACACCATTTCTTGTAGATACCACCTAGCAGAAATGCGGAAACTAATGTGGGGAGGGGGGTAGCCGATTTTTTAAATTTTCATATCAAATTTTTTTATTTTTTAAATTCTTTTTGGAAATCATTTTTTATTGCAATCTGTTCCCTTGGTTTTACATGTCATATTAATTAGATAATATCTGTATCCGCGGACATAAAATAGTGCCAAACCGAACAGGTTTTTCTTAAAACGATCAATATTTATAGAAAACGAGGTGTTCTTCCATAGCTCAAATTGAAAGTGAGTGTCTAATGTACTAATTCGATAAATAATATCTTGATATTTCTTTAAGGGAGAATTCTGATAAAAGCGTACCGTGGCGGTCTTTTCTAAACACAACCTTCACTTTGGTATAAAATCAAATGATTTATTTATATAAATATTATGTAAATCAGCACATACCAACAATTGTAGGAATTATAAATGATTAAATTAGAATAACTAAAGTGCGAGTCATCTTCTTACTATAATCAGGAATCATTCATTTACAATTTCTATTGAGGACATTGTTGATGTATATTAATTAATGGGAATATTCCAGTTTACTTGCCCTCCCAATATGTCCAACCAACCAGAATTATTTATCGATAATTGAATTCTATGTCTGGATTTTAAGAGCATGCATAATTGAAATATTTCTATAATTAATATGGAACTCTTATTAATGGTGAGTTCAAATTTTTATTTGATTTATAGCATCTTATTTAGTATTGAAATTTATTTTAATTTAATAAATTATTGAGTTTTAATTGTTTGTCTTAACTTTTAGGATTTAAATCTTATTTCTGGTTCTGAAATGTTTAGTTTTAGTTCAGTTTTTATACGGGTGACGGTAGTATTAACTTATTTATTTATTTACAATAAGCTATTCATTAGTAATGAATATGAAAGACTAGATAGAGTCTTATTACAAAACTGAAAAATAGACATGAAAATATAAACACAATTTTAAAACAATTGAAAATGTGAATGCAAAACACAACAAACAAACATGAAAAAAAAATATCCAAGTTACATAAATGTTATAACAAATTACATTAAATAAATTGACATAGGGTCAATATTAGATTTGATAATATAATTATTTGTTTTTTAAACACAGAAATTTTCAGTACTTCAAAACAAGATGTAGGAAGTCATTCCATGCCTTAACATTTCTGTTGGCTATGAATAAAGTAGTAGCGATTTTTAAATTTCCAAATTAGATTTCATACATAGTTGGAGTTCGAGTTCAGGATAATGTTTAAGATTAGAATTTTAATAATATATGAAAACATTCTTAAAAGCTTATTGCCTTTCTAGATTATCCTAGGGTTAAGGAAAAGTAGATTTCACTCATAGTTGGAGTTAGGGGTTCAGGGTTATAGTTATGGTTAATTAAAATGATCTAAAAAGCTTATTACCCTTCTAGATTACCCTAGGGTTGGAAAAAAGTTAATTTCCATTGTAGTTGGAGTTCAGGGTAACAGTTAAGGTTAGTTGTGTTGTAATAAAATATTAAGCTGTTGGGTGTATCATCTTTATGTATGCTTCTGTATAGGAAAGACGACAACTCAATAAATGATTTGAAGAGACAACAGATTGTGATATAACATGTTAATACTTGTTTAATTAACATAAAGTCACTAACTACATTTAACTATAATTACTGATTGATAACAATGATATTAACTAGACTAATAAGAGACGGTGAATTACGATCTGTAAACACCACCATCAGAGCACCAACTGTTCAGTACAGAATGAAAACCTAATGCAACACCACCTAGGTGTTACAATACATTACATGCTCCCCTTTTTTATCTACACAAAAACACACCCTTTTAAGTTGGGTGGCATTACAGAACATAAAAAAATATACAAATATTTACAATTCTAGTGTGACCACTATTTTATTCAAGCACAATAGTCTTTCAGACAACCTGGCTTTTTTACTGCTCTTCCCACCCTAGTGACCACTTCCTGTTCCATTACATTGGAAGTTTCTTCAATAAGAACAGCCCTATCATTTATAGTCTCTTGAGTTAAACTATTTCATCGTACTTCACATGCTGGTGCGGTACCTGAAAATGGTACATCAGGAACTGGTTCTTGAGGTGGTATCTGGTTAACAGGTTTCATGTGTTGATGGTTTCGTCTGTAGTCTCCATTTGGTGTTCTTAGAACATAAGATCTAGATTGAGTACTGTGCTTAAGTATAGTTCCTGGTCACCAGTCTTTATTTTTATGCAAAAACACCACTGGCTGGTTTGTTGTCAAAGGCTTTAATTCCCTTGCTGTAAGATCTGCATATTTTTTTTTACCTGGTCTGGTTACACATTAAAGCTTTCCTAGTTTTGGCTGTATTAAATGTTGGCTTCAAAATGTTTTTTCTAGCCAGTAAAAGGTTTCTTATCTTTCTTCCTAGCAGAGCTTCTGCTGGTGAAATCAATCCACCGTGAGGAGTAGTTCGGTAGTAAACAGCAATATATTTATATCAAAACTAATCTCACATGCACTTCATTCTCCCTTTGCAGGTCTGAACAAATCTTTCAATCATGCCATTTGATTGATGATAGTGGGGGCTTGATGTCTCATGGAAAAAATCCCAATCTTTAACAAATTTCTTAAAATTATAACTATCAAATNGTGGACCATTATCAGTGATCAGAGTGTTATGTATACCATATCTGGCATCAATTTCCTTAATAAAGTTTATAACTGGAATAGCAGTGGTTGATGTTAATTCCTTTAGTTCTATAAACTTAGAAAAATAATAAATTGCAACTAAGTATTTCATCCCTTTTAGGTCGAAAAAATCTTTGCCCAACTTTTCCTATGGTCTAGATGGCACCTGATGAGGCATCAGTGGTTCCTTGTAATTGTTTTTACTAAATAATTTACATGAATAAGAGTTTTTTTTTTACATAGTTTTCAATGTCTGAGTTGATATTGGGCCAAAAAACCACTTCTCTAGCTCTTGGCTTTACAAGCCCCCATGCCCAAATGGGATGCATGTATCTTCTCCAAGATTTTAATTCTTTCAGCATCTGGTATTATTAGACAATCACCTCTAAAAAGCAGACCATCTTCAGAATGCAATTCATTTTGAATAGGCTAGTATGGTCGAAGATCTATAGGCAACTGTTCCATATACCTAGGCCAACCTGATGTTATATAAGCTAGGTTAGCCATCAATGTTGAATCTNTACTAGTTAAGTTTTTTAATTCTTCCATTCTAGTTGGTGTTACACTCATTATGGAGTGAACTGCCAGTTCTTTAACTTCTAAATTAGTTGTATCTATGGATTCTTCTCTTGACATTGGATCTGCAACTAGCTGTGTTTTACCCGGAACAAAGAAAAGTTTAACATTTTAGCGTTGGAGCATCACCATCCTTCTTTGAATCCATGGCAACTTCCTCTTCAGTGGCTTATGCTGCAGACCTATTAGAGGTTTATGGTCCATATTTATTGATATAGGATGGCCATAAACATAGTAATGAAAACATTTACATGCAAAGACTATCACCAGTAACCCTTTTTTTATTTGACTATAATTTCTTTGCGATGTGGTGAGATGGAAGAAGCAAATACTATTGGCCTATCTTCCTGAAGCAACACAGCTCCCAGACCAAACAAACTCGCATCAGCTGATATTGTGATCCTTTAAAAATACCAAATTTGGTGCATTCAATTTCAGGTCCTTTAGTTTTAGGAAACATCCTTCCTCAATAGCTTTCGCTGGTATGCTGTTTCTGCAGATAATGCCGGTACAAATTTGGCTACATAGTTCACTAACCTAAGGACTCTTTGCAATGATTGCTTAACAGTTGGTGATTCAAGTGCTTAAATAGCCTGCATCCTCTCAGACAGAATGCGAATTCCCGAAGATGAGATTTTATCCCTAGCAAGTTGTAGCATACTTTTATCAAATTCAAATTCAATTTTTCAGCACGTTCCAGTAAAGACTTTAACCTACTATTGTGCTCCTGAAGGTCTTTGCCAAAAACAAGAAAGTCATCGAAATAGGCCACTATCCCCTCCAAGTCCTGAATCAGTTCATGCATTTTAGCCTGAAACACCTCAGGTGCGCTCTTGATTCTAAAAGGAAGTCTTTTAAATTTAAAACGCCCAAATGGAGTAGCAAAAGTACAAACATCAGAATTGTCACTATCTAAGCAGATTTGATGGAAAGCTGAATTTGCATCCAACACAGTAAAATATTTAGATCCGGCTAACTTAATTAGCAATTATTCTTGAGTGGGAATCTGGAGATGTTCCCTTCGGATCGCTTCATTTAAACTTCTGGGGTCTAAGAAAACATGAATCCATCCATCCTTTCTTTTTATTTATTATAAGCACCGGGTTTACCCACTGTGTTGGTTTATCGACATGCTCTATTATTCCATGCTCAACCATCCTTGTGAGTTCTTGTTTTACTATGGGCAAAACTGTTGCAGGAATTCTTCTCGGTTGACAAACCTGAGGACGAACAGAGGGGTTTAGCATAATCCTGTGCTTCAATGGTAATTTCCCAAGACCTTGAAATACATTTGCATGATGTTTAATTAATATGTCTTTGTATTAGTTCAAGATCAACACAAGCTTTTAGCCCTAATATTGCAGGAAGCTCAGTATCTATAATATCAAAGTTTAAACTAATTTTTCTCCCTCTCATAGTGGTAAATAAACATGAGCATGTCCCAACAATTTTCAACGAATGTCCCGAAAAAGAGGCTACTTTACGATGAGATTTATAGCAAGTTGGTTTTACACGTAGTCTGGTAAACAGTCTCTTAGGTAAAACAAGGAGACGTTAAAACTCGTAGATTTTATTTTCATTTTACCGCGTTTTTAACATCTGCGCATAAGTTTTTGTCATTACGGTAAATTAACCGGAAATTAGATCAAACTTCTCNAAATCGATCAAAAAAAGATTATTTCACCCCTTCATCATCATCGGGTTGGATAAAAGTGAGTTTAATACGTAGTTGGAGTTAGGGTTCAGGGTTAGGGTAAGATTAGGNCTCTAAAGACCNAAAATAAAGCTGCTNGCCATCTTGATTGNACATGCGCAATACGGCAAATTGAATGCTAGATCTTCGTGGTCTAGCTCTCGTGGTAAAACATATATTTGAGCACCTGTATCCAACTTGAAACTGCACATATCCCCATTTACTTTAATAATTTCCTGCCATATAGTACTAGAATCAATTGCTCCCTACTCTTTTAGGGATGCCAAAATTTGAAAATCATTATCAGCATTTTCCTTTTCATTTAATGTTATAGCACTAACTTGCCTATATGAGAAATTCTTTTATTTTTTACACATTGACGCAAAATGTCCCATTTTTTGACAATTATTGCATTTTTCCCTGTAAGCTTTACATTGCCTTACTTTATGTTCTTTGCCACATTTATGACATCTAAATTTTATAGGATTATTAGGATCCATAGCAGTTTTTTGATCATGATTTCTCGTTTTATACTTTTGCTGCACATAATGTACTAGCGGTTCATCTGTACGTATTAATTTATTTTGCTGCTTGGAAATATCATACGCTCTACATATTTCTATAGCCTGAGCTAACGTTAGACTATTTTCTCTTAAAAGTCTTATTCTTAAGTTTTCATCTCTAATTTCACATATCAGCCTGTCTCTTACCAATGAATCATGTAAGTCTTCAAATTCACAATCCTTTGTCTTTGAATTGAGCTCCGACACAAACTGATCAATCGCCATAGATTCAGCTTGAACAGCGGTAAAAAAGGTATATCTAATAAAAGTAGTGTTTTAATATGGTCTAAAATATTCAGATATATTTTCCAAAAAAAAGTCTACCTTATCAAACTTTGGTTCTTCTAATTTTAATGAATCTATTAATTCAATACCCGAATCACCTAATATATGTAACAAAACGTTACGTTGCTGTTCATTTTTTAGACGTGAGCTCGGCTGCTCCGAAGTAAATCTTAAACTTTCTTTGCCATTTTCCCAATCTTCCGCTGAGTTGGCACCTGAATTCTGCAGGCTATTTAAAAGTTGACATAATAAAGTTTCATCTTAAATGAAATCTTGTGACCTCCTGACACCATGTATCGTCTTTATGTATGCTTCAGTATAGGACAGACGACAGCTCAATAAATGATTTGAAGAGACAACAGATTGTGATATAACATGTTAATACTTGTTTAATTAACATAAAGTGACTAACTACATTTAACTATAATTACTGATTGATAACAATGATATTAACTAGACTAATAAGAGAAGGTACCTCATGATCTGTAAACACCGCCATCAGATCGCCAAATGTGCAGTACAGAATGAAAACCTAACGCAACGACACCTAGGTGTTACGATACATTTCATTGGGTAATAATAGTCCTGTCTTTTTTTGGATTAATCATTTGTAAGAAGATCATTGTAGTTTTAAGGTTAGTAGATAGTTTAAATTATTATAACAGACACAAATTACCAGGCATATTTCTTAACATGCATATACCTAACATGCATATTTCTAATGTCAAAAATATTCAGTTGTTATTTTTAATATTAATTCATTATTTTGAATAATAATAATTCAATATTTTAAATTGATATTTTTAATAATAATTCAATATTTGTAAATTAGAATTGTGTTTGCTAATTATCGATAATTTACATCTGTCAGGCCGCCATCTTGGGGGGGGGGGCAAGTATACTGGAATACAGCCTAATTGATTATTAAATTAAAAATAAAGATGTTACATTAATACTATATGAGTTTCACCAATGTTACAATATCCATATGTATCATTACTGAAAAGTCCTGTCTATGTTTCAAACCCAGGACACACTATGTATTTGTCATCTTAAAGTTAGCATTAAAACCACTAAAATATATTATGATATACTATTTGCTAATGAATTAAACTAATTTAAATATTGCCAATTAGTAAGGTATTAGACTGATTTAATCTCATTTGATAAAATTTTAATTGAGATTTAAAATCGTCCATCTTCTTAAAATCACTTGTCAACTGGTTTTACACTAATTAATTATTGTGGAGGTTCAAGTAATTTTTCTCCAGTTAAGAACAACATAAAATTGAATGATTAACTCTCTGGATTAAATAAATATATTGATTTTGTGAAGATTTCATATTCTTTATCATTCTCGGTAATTTTTACCATGGTAACATTATTAGTTTCTTAAAGCAGTTATTCCAACAGGAAATTGATAAACCATTTTTTCAATATTTTTTTCATAATGACTTTTTTTTTAAAAAATAACTTTATTGTTCAATAAGCAATACTGCTTCCCTTTTTATGATAAGGTATTTCTATTGCTTGAGAGTAAGTTTAAAATAATGTAATTTGGTGGAATATAAAGCACTAAGTAGCCATGAATATGATAATGTGTGTAGGCCTATGTGTGTTTGTAATGCAATATACAGTTACCCTCTGTTGTATACAGTAGGTCCTTTCGGGTAGTTAAAAAAGCACTAATGACAGAAGTGATATATCATAGGTTATTTTTATATTATTTTAAGGTTATTATAAAAAAATTGGGGGACCAAGGAAAAGTT
>PXIH01S0001482.1:2554-16998 GCA_003024985.2 Euperipatoides rowelli
AGCTTCGGTACTGTATCTAGCTTAAAAACACCTTTGCAGAAAAATAAACATATTGTATTTAAAAAAAATGGGGCATGTAAATTTGAAATGGGGCATGTTGACTTCTTAATCAACATGCCCACAGGGCATGTTCTTTTTTGTTCACTATTTCGAGCCCTGCTCTGCTACCATTTGTTAGAGTGACAGAGAAATTGTTCAGATGTATTACTAAGTTTCTGGCTCATATAGCCATACATAATCTAGATATGAGGTTGTAAATGCTCTTTCTCCTTACCAAAATATATATTATTGTTCAAGTATAAACAAATAGTAAAGAAAAATGTGGATAATAATTATAATTAAACACAAGGAGAAACTATCGTGAACACAACAGGTTTTAAAAATATATTAAAAAATCAATCCAGGCTCATTAATCTATTTCTATATGTATAAATATTTGAATGACCTTAATATTATATGCTTTCAGAGCTCAATGATTCTTTTTAAAATCAAAGTAAAAATATTAAGATAGAAATAGAACCTCCACTTATTGATGATTGACTATGAATTAGATTCTGATAAATCACGATTTCTTCATGTAAGATACTGTAAGGGTTTAATTTGATATTAATTTTATGAATTCCGAGATTTCAATTAACCTTTTTGAAAGAGTGAAATTACTTATTTAGGTGAGAAATAGAACCTCAACCTTGCGAGATAATAGATGCTAGTTTTTTTTGGGAGGGAGAATGTAATGTTTTATTTTTAAACTGTATTTGATTTTTATTTTGTCTTTCTTTTAAATGCCCTGACCCTCAGTTTTCTAAATATAGTTTATCAGCCATATTAATTTGATTTTTTTTTTTTTTAAATTCCCGATTTTTTTCCAATCAAATACAAACTTTGTCTTTCTTTTCTTATAACCCTTGCTAAAAATTTGGAGATTCTCCCTCCTTCATTCCAATCAACTAGCCTAAACGTCTGGATATAATACTAATGAGCTTTATATTTTAGATAACACCTTGTTGACATATTTTACTCGGTAATCATTATAACAATCATAATTCTTAGCTCTTCCTGCAAGGTTAATATTTTTAATTTTGTGTTTATTTACTAGGTCTTGCAAGAGATAATGAATCCTTGCTAAAAGAATTTGTTCTATTTGATGGTTTCTCCATTCTTATGAGGGCTATGCAGGATGATATTGAGAAATTAAAAATCAAAGCTGCTTTTATGCTCAACGCTCTTTGTTCACGATATCCCCATTTTAAAGGTTGGTATTTATGCTATATGCTTCAATAATTTAGTAATTCTTCTAGGAATTTTTTGAAGGGTGGGGCACCCTGCTCTTTATAAAATTGTAAATACCCCTGCCTTCTTTCACCGTATCTTTTTTTTTTTTACTAATATTAATTATTGCTACTGACTCTCTATCTTATTAATTTGTTATGATTTCAATTGTCTTGGATAGAATAAGCAATCATTGTCAGCCTATTAACATTCTCATTCCTCGTCAAATAAGCATTAGTCAGATGCAAAGATAGAAGCTGTAGAAACATTTCAATTGAAAATTAAAAAAAAGAATTCAATTTGTACTTTTATTCTGCACTAAAAAGCAGAAAATATTTTCTGTTCTCATTTTACATTTTAATTGTATTTTAAATTATACATTACTCTAGAGAAAAGATAGTTTTAACTTTTTTATTTTTTGTATAGGAAATACAATTATAAAAAGAAAAAAAAATCACATTTCTTAATTTTGACCCAGTTTTTAATTTCAGTTATCAACTCTTATTTTAAAAATTCTTTCTTAACACCACCACATAATAGCCTTCTTGTACTTAACTCAAAATATTACCTGACAAATATTCTTTATCTATGAAAGGCTTATGAATTTAACGTTTAAAAAAATTGTTTCCAGGTAGGCTTATTTGGAATAATCTTATTTTTATGTATAGGTTAATTGATTTAAAAATCTGAATAATTTCATCATAAACTTCATCTCATAAAAACTTAATTTATGCCCCCCCCCCCCCCCTCTTTCCTCTGCTTGTCCTTTTTCTGCACAAATATGCCCTTTTCATTCAACCTCAACTCTGCCCTGAAAAATCTCAAGACCACCACTATAATTTATTACTTGATTTCATATTTTTGTCAAATACTTACTTTGGGATGTTAAGCAGACATCTTATTTTTTTTTTTTTAAGTTTCTTGACAAGTCTTGTATAATGATATAAAAAACATTTGTCTGTCAATCAGTCTGAGCAATAGCTCTTGTAACTTTTAACCAATTTTGATTAATTTTGGACTAAAGTAATTATACAGTATGTATCCTGAAAGACTTCTTTTCAAATTTACTGTGTTTATTTATGAAACGTTTGTATGTGATAAATAATGTAATATGTTAACTATTAAATTTTTATTTTAGATGTTCTGTGTGATATGGGTTATTTAGAACAGTTGATTGCACTATTACATAGGGAACATGAGCCTTCACATGAACAAATTTTGGGTGCAATTCTTACCCTTATAACAGACCATCCACGAGCAATCAAAGAGTGTCAGAGAGCTGAATTGTGTTTGAAAGATATTCTTCACAGTAGAATGAAATTATTACACCATAATGATGAATTTAAGGTAAGGTTTTTATACTTACTTATAAATAAATTACTACAGGTTATAATAGCGTCTGGGGATTATCCAGAGTTGCCAATTCTATGAATTTGGCATAGCAGCTACAATTTTTAAGATGCTGCTATGATTATCATTTTTAACTACGATTTTTTTTTAAAAATATAAAAGCTATTGAAAAAACTATCTTAAACATTGACTTCTGAAACACATTTAAGCGGTTTACTTTGTCTAAATTTTTAAGGGAGAGAACCAACTTGATACAATATTGCTTTCTATATCGTTGGGGCATACAATTCAGTATTATGGTGAAAAATTTTAATAGATTTTAAATTTAAATGTTTTTATTTAGAGTTCAAACATTCTACATAAAAACATTTAAACTGTTACAAAGTTTTGTTTCAAGTTATTTTTTTTTATAAAAACAGCAGATATTAAAAGCTAAGAATACTCTCATATAAAGGCCACCGGTTTTTTGTCTCGTAGTTGGATATATATTTTTTTTAAACATAAGAGTAAAAAAAAAGGAGCCATTAAATTGTGAAATCAAGATTGAATTTTGGAGAATTAGTTTGACACGTTCCTCTTCCATCTACAGTACATGTGTTTGTTTGTATAACAACCCTTGTATTATAAAAGACCCTGGGGGATTGTTATATAATAACACTCTCTTCAAGCAAGAACCTAAACTGTTAAGAAGCTGTATACACTACCAATGCTGAGAAGCCATTGTTAAGATCTACCAATGAAAGTTGCTCGCTGGAAGCAACCGGGCTTTGTTTTGGTTTGTTACCAAATCCTTTCTTGAGAAGTGTTATTTGCAGAGATAAACTTCAAGTATTTACAGACTTTTCCTCAGACAAACTTTTTCCCTCCAACCTGTCAGGGAAAAATGGGTGATTTTGTCTATTTGAAATGTCTGCTCCTCTAGAGTCTAGAGCATTGTACCTTAGTTGTAATTGAAAATTCCAATGTTCTCAACTCTAAGTTATGATATTTCAGTTGTAATTTAAAGATTTCAGCCACTCAAAAATTATTTTTTATTAGGGGGGGGAGGGGGGGGCAGGTTTTCATAATTTTTTCTATTGTAAAATATTTTAAATTCTAATTTTATTGCTGTTTAGTTTGTGAAGTGTTATTTTTTGCATGCACAAGTTACATTTAAGCCTGTTGCATCTTCACTTGCAAGAGTGGCTCTTACCACGACTGACACCTAGTTCTTTTTATTTGCTTTTATGTTTCCTTACTGTTAGGTGGCAGGAGCCAGTCCAACATATTTGACCTCCATGGAAACTTGTTTTTTTTTTTTTTTACTGTCAACTGATAGGAGCCAGTCCAGCATGTTTTGGAAAACTTAGTTTATTGTTACCTTACCGTCAGCTGGCAGGGGCCAACCCAGCATGTTTTGACCTCCATGAAACAAACTTGCGATTTTGTGGTTTATTGTCTATTGTTATTAAAATATCTGTAAAAATAAATGGAATTAAAAATCTAAAAAAAAAATTTTTTATAGTTTAATATGTCTTTAACAATCGTATGTACTTTTTTTTCCTTAAAAATTACTTTAAAGTTGATCATTTTTAAATTTTCCAAAACGGTAATATGACCTCCTAGATGTTGATTTGCTATGACATCGAGATTTCCCTCTACGACATGAACTTGCCCTCAGGCAGTAAATTTGAACAGTACTAGAGTGCATATTTAATACGAAACAAATCCTGTTTTTAAACTGATGTAGGTTAAATGATTGTTATACATGAAAAATTCACCTCTTTCTGAACAAATTCCGCTATTTAAATTGTTCAAAATATTATTTTTTTTAATCGATTTTTTAATTAGCCGTGATAGAAGCCACTTTATTAAGCAACTATGGGAGGAGTCGACCTTTTGACAGAACTCGCCAAGTTACTATATTAAATCAATAGCTCAAAGGTCATATGAGGTATGAAAATATTCAGTAAACACCAATCAACGTTTAGTTTATATAAATATTTTTGAATGTGGATCGATTTGATATCCTAGCATCTCATTCGACTCCTTTTGAGCTAGTCGACCTCTGTAATAATGAAGACATCACGATCTTCGTTGGTCAATATCTAATGCTACAGTTGGGTTAGAAAGTTGATTCTTGTTGTAAATAACATCTACATTTAACCATCTTTAATTTTAAATAAATGGTTTTTCTTAATTATTAGGATTACATTTTCAAAAACGGTCCGTTGTTAACTCTAGTTCATTGATCTAAACGATTAGGGGCGCCTCTACAACTTTTTAACGTACAGGCTTATGGCACCTTTTTTTTTTTTTAAGAAATTACCGTTTTGGAAAATTTTAAAATGATCAACTTTAAAGTAATTTTTAAGGAAACAAAAGTACATACAATTGTTAAAGACATATATATATTTTTTTAGATTTTTAATTCCATTTATTTTTACAGATATTTTAATAAGACAATAAACAATAAAACACAAAAACGCAAGTTTTCATGAGAGTCAGTGTATATCCGTACAATTAGCAAGTTTTCTACCAATCAGCAGTTCCAGTATTGATTCATTCTGACTTTTTGTACAACAATCCTCAGGTCATAAAAAAATCCTGGGGGATTGTTATAATATATAATAGCAATCCTCTTCTGACTTAATTTTCTCATTGCTAGGCAACTTAAGTACCCTTTCAATATATCAGCAGTCATAAAGTTTAATTTACTTATTGATCTTTTAAACTGACATTAAATGGAAGCAAGATTTTAAGTATTGTAACAGACTTAAAATGGTACAAAAATTTTATTTTAGATTTTATTCACATCAATCTAGTAATACTGTATTACAAACTTTTTAATTTAAAAATTTATTTGTTTCAGGAGGAACAAGAGTATTGCCAAGAAATTATGAGTCTTTGCTTCAAAGATCAAGATTTTAACCAAACACTGAATGCAGAAATGGAAAGATAGTGTGATAGCAGGGAGTTATTTTGAATATACTGTACATACCGCCTTTTCTCAATAATGTCAGATATGTAGATATGAAATTTGTTATAAAAAATAAACACTTGATTGTAATTTTTTCCTCTTTCCATTCTACTTCTACAACTTAGCTGAGATTCTTCAAATAAAAAGATGAACAGTTTTTTAAATTATTTTAATGTTAAAAGATTTAAGCTACTTCCCCATAAGTTAAATTAAGATTGAATATTTGGGTCCACAGGGTAACTTGCCAAACATTTAGCCAAAAAAACTTAAGGAATTATCTTCTCAGTTAAAGTTATATTTATCCTACCTTTTCCCAACAGCAGTAAGTTTTATCCAGATATATTACTGTGATTTAATGAATTGATAGGAATAAAATCACTAAGATTTTAGAAAGATATGTACTCCACCATCAACAAGGGAAATGTAAATACTATTGGATTTTGCTAAAAGCTTAAACTTTATCAACTTGTTGGTTAATTTTTGTACTGAGGTCTCATTTACAAGTTAATTGTTGGCAAGTTTCTAAAATCATAACAAAAAATGTTTGTATGCCCTCGATTAAAACTTCAATAATATTAAACAATTTGCAGTAAATAATATTTATTTTCATTATAAAATTATCGAGTCAAACAAACCTTTGGCTACAATTTGGTAATTTGTTCAATTATAACAGCATTTTAACATTTTTTAACAAGTTTTAAAATGCTAATACATCTAGTTGTAATAGATTCATGTACAGATTTCATATTTTTTGTTTTTAAATTAAAAAAATACAATCAATATCTTGATATTAGCATTTACCAAATTATTGCTTTTGTTCCTAAAATATCTTTAAATAAATTGGCATTGTAACGATTTTATTAATACTGATTTACTATATAAATTATTTAAAATTATGCAGTATTTTACATAAAATAAAATTCATGTTATAATTTATATATTACTATATTATACAAAATAAAATAAAAACAATCCATTTAAAATATATTGTATAAGCGCTAATATTTACAACAAATATTTCTCTAGCTCTAATTTCACCAAATATGACTTATTCTAAATTGAATTAATGTAGATTCATTTTGTAAATCAATTCTCATTTTATCAAACTGAATATTTAAATGAGCAGCAAAGTATATGAGAATTTTTCGAGTAAAAAAAAAAATTGATAATTCACCAATTCCAATATAAAAAAAAGAAATGCGAACACAATGAAAAGTTAACTGTTTTCAATTTATTTACGTGAAAAGATATTCCCTAATGGTAATTTGGAAACATTTGTTCTAAAACAGGAAATATTTGACATATAATACAAACATATACAACCAATAATTTTTTTAATTGATGAGCAACTCCATCATAGGAGACTTGAGATCCATTCTAGATATACAGTAAATAAATCACCTTTGAGGTGATATATAACAATTTCACTTGATTGGCACGATTTCATTAATGGAAGACAAGATAGAAAATTACAATCAATACTGCTAGATGCTTCTGAACCTGTTTTTTTTTACAATATATGGTGTGTATACTGCATAAAAATACATAAGTTACGGTATGTAGTATATAAATATACTGTATACAGTACAGAGTATATACCAGAAAATGTATAAAGTTCAACTTTATAAAGGTATTTAGAAGTGATGAATGAAGGGTTTGACTTTGGTATTAATTACGATTTTAATCTGTTTTATACCCTTTAAATCCCATCATCATCACTGTCACTGGAATCATGCTCATGGTCAGAAACTGCTGGTGTTGAAGAAACTGAACTAGTAGGAGAGCCTGGAGCAGAGAATGGTCTGCTGAGGTGCATATTAGTCTAGAATGAAGAAAACAGAATAACTTTGAACATAAAGATTGACAAAATTTTTATACAATATATAATGAAAGTCAGATTCCTCTGTTTGCATGGGAAATAAAGTACTGTATAAACGTTTCTGTTATATGGTATATAAATTTTAAAAAGTTAAGGAGTTTCAACCTTTTCATACATTATTGGGAGAGATTTAGATACTTTAAAAATTGGTATGGTGGTCTTAACCTCTGACTTTCCTTTCCTGGAATTGAGATAATATGGCCCCACTATCAAAGTTTAAGAGTTGCTATTCTAATGGAAGATTTTGTTTCAAAATAAATATTGATAAATTATTTTTTGGTTTTTCTTCCCACAAAGTACAGTATAATCATTAAATAGTTCCTAAAATTTAGCCTTTAACATTTAACCTGAATAACATGGACATACAGTACATTAGTCAATAATGGAGTTAATCTGATTTCTGATTGTTTACACATCTATTCTAATTTAGAAACAATTTAAAAGTTACAATCAAAGATTATTTTAACAAGTAAAATTTTTACCTACCATAGGTGTTTCTTTATATTTTTCAGGCCAACATTTATTCAAAGACAATTGTCGTGCTTTACGATAATACTGATTAAAAAAAAAAGTTTACTTTTAGAATTAGAAACATTTTTGTCACAAAAGATAATACAGTACATAAACTCTAGAAGAAAAAATCTTTATAATTAAAAAAAGGACAACATACAAATAAATTAAAATATTAAAGTTTTAACAAATTAAAAAAATATATCTGCGAGATAAAAAAATTAAGAAAATATTTCAATAATTTTAAAAACAATTTAAAATAATAATTCTTACATAGCCTAAATTTTTCCAGTCCAAAAGTTCACTAAGACGCTCAGTTCGATTCCTTTGAATTATTCGCTGCCTCCTTGATAAACGGGCAAAGTCGAACATAAACTGAAACATAATAAATGAGGTTCTTATTTTCTGAATTTTTTTTTGCACGCTAAAGAAATTTAGTTTTAAAGTGTAGATAGGGAATCGTTGAAAGTAGATCACAAATGTAAAAATGGGGAATTCAGTAATTTACTAGTGGCTAGATTAAAAATGATCCAGCTCCTTCTGTTATCAAAGGATCAGTAACTTCTCATTTGAGATAATTTTTAATCCAGATAATTGATTATTTAAGTTTTATTATACTTAAGTAGGATTTCCCCCCCCCCAATACTAATGATATCTAACTCAGTGACTTAAAAGTCAAATGTAATGGATTTTTTTAAAAAAAATTATTATTGATTTTCAAAGATAATTACTATAAAAAAAAATTCCACTGAAAAAAATAATTTAATGCATAAAAAAAAAGTTATTTAAAGATAAAATTAAGACTATTGCTATCCTCAGGACTTCTGAGATTTCACATTTTTTTTGGGTCTGAGATTAATTTGATGACAAAATAATTTCTACAGCTGTTTTCTTTGTAATGATTTAACACATAAATAGAGGTATGTTCAACTTGTATTAAAGGTCATTTTGGTTTTTTTAAAAAAAGAAATTGGACCATAATAGCACAAAGGATGAATTTGATTGATTTTTTACAAGTATTTAAACATTTAGTCCATATAATATCCAGCCNTGTGCATAATGCAGACAAAGATAGCAAATATTCTATAGTTAAGTATAGCAAGCTGTATTCATTTATAGCCTATGATGTCACAAAATATCTCCCCTGGTGTGTACAGTGGACAATATTGTTTTAAGGAAATGGGCTTAAGACAATTATTTTAAAAATTGAATTGTAAATAACTTTTTTTTTTTTCTGGTGGAAATTTTTTTTAAATCTTTGAAAATCAATAATAAAAAATAAAATAAAAAAATATGTTACATTTGACCTTTAAGTTCAATATGTAGAGGTAGATTATATGCAATGAAAAATGGTACAATGATTTTGAAGCTTAAAAAACAAATATTTATTGTTGCTACTCACTCATATTGTCAAGAAATTGTAAGCTATTTTTCAAATAAGACCATTGCTTATCATAAGATAGCCTTAATCCCACAATAGTTTAAGGACAGGAGGTAAAAACATATAATGACCTGTCACACTCAAAAGTTTCAATTTGTCAGCGTGTAAAAAAAAAAATTGAGAAAAAAGAAAGATTTTAAGTTTATACCTGAGATAACTGTTGGACAGATTCCTCAGCATTTTTGAACCGACGATCTACAATGTAAATACCGTAAGACATAGGATCTGTTACATGTTCAGCCATAAAACAACCAAATCCTGAGAGATTGGTGGTAATACTGGGAATTCCCATCACAGTACACTCCGCTAAATTAAAAAAAAAAAAATGATTTTTTGTAAAAGCTAAGAAATAACATAATAATTTTAAAAATGTATTGCTTTACAGTATGTTACAATCTAAATATTGCTTTTAGTTGGTTTAAATTGGGTCTCATTAATATTTGAGATCCATTAATCAATAAGCAATCTAGGGATCAAATTCTAAGAAGTTTGCTAATTAAAAAAAATGCACATAATTCCCCAATCAAAATTATAATAAGTATAAAATATAGTTGAATAATTTAAAAGTATAAAATGTAGCGTGTTTTAAATCAATTTGAAAGTAATTCAAATATTTTTGTTTTTCTAATTTTGCAATCTGGAATGCAATTTGAACAAGCATAAGTTTAATGTGAAAAAAAAAAAGCTTATTAGCAAGTAAAAAGTATATAAAAAAAATTAGCACGTCTGACAACATCCATTGTTGATTTTTAAAGAATTAACTATTACAATCCTTAAATGGCACTAAATATAGAAGTGTAGACACAACCATTTCAAATGCATAGGATAAAATTAAACAGAAATATAGAAGTCATTAACACTAATAGACATACTATCCTTGTTCATACTAAATGTTTACTTGTGTTTGAATGAAAGGGAATAAATTGGTAGATTTTACAAGGAAGCAATGGGGATAAAATTAATAAAATCATTTAAGCAGTTGCCAGTCCATCTACTACAAGAAAAGCATAAACAGTAATGCTTAGATGAATTTAGAGTAATTAAAATAGTTTTAAACAATTCTAAATACATTTTTAAAAAAGTACTAGTAAAGCAATTATTATTGTAAAAGGGAATTTTGGGACGGTATGCTTTTGTAGCCAAGAAGGCTTAAGGAATTTGGATAATTTTTTTAAATAAATAGAGTAGACACCTTCATTTTGGGATATTGGAGAACACTTCGTTGTCTCTGGATCGCACTCGTTTGAGCAAAAACAGCCTCNTAAATAATCGTCTGGATCAATATAACGCTATTACTGTTAGCTATAAACGTGACAGCTTTTTTTTTGAATGAAGGGTGGATTTGTGGGTGTCTGAAATAAATAGAGGTAGCCACCCAAAAATCCACCCTTCATTCAAGAAAACTTTAAACATTTTAAAAATAGCTAGTTTGCGTGAAAAATAAATCAGATCGTCGGTATCCTGGACATTTTGAAATCGCTAAATATAGCTAGTTTTAGTAGCTTGTCGCGTTTATAGTAAAACTCACCAGGTGGTATCGAACAGCAATGGCGATATAAGGATGTAAATGATGATTTATGAGGCTGTTTTTGCTCAAACGAGCACGAACCGTAGAAAACAAAGTGTTTTCTAATATGCCAAAATGGTGTCTAATCTATATATTTGTTAAAAAAAATTATCAAAATTCCTTAAGCCTTGGCTACAAAAGCGTACCAGCCCCGGGAATTTAAAAGTATTAAATTATTAAACTTATAACATTCAACTCTGGAAATTAGAAAAAGAATAAAAAAAGTTTATTTTTTCTTGAATTCCAAAGTTGCAGCAGTGCATTATTGAATAATAGAATCAAATGTACTGTAATCTGCACCAACTTACAGTAATTCTATAATCAGAATCTATTGTGTATATATAAAAAACACACATGCTGTTTAGATATTATTATTCAGCATTCTTGGATTAATTCCATTTAAAAAAAAATAAGTAAAAATAAATCGTAATCAAAGGAGGAAGGATTATATAAGAAAATGTCTTTAAAATAAAACTTTTTGGGACTTTTCCAATAAACAAACTTACAGTAACTTGGCTTTTGTGAAACAAAAAGTAGATGCATGACAATTTTGGAAATGATTTAAACTCGATTTAATTGTGTAATTTTGATAAATTTATTTATATAAATTTAAAATGAAATGGGCAGGAAAAACTTTTTTGAAATAAAAATAAGAAAATAAATAGGCTATCTTACTGTAATTTTATATCACACATCCTTAAAAATTTTCTGGCATAGTTATGGTAGAGTTAAGGTATGTATGCGCCTATGGTGGGGATGGGGAACACACTAATTAATAATAAAAAAAAATAATTAGATTAGGACCAGGGACAACCTCGCTGGACTATAGTCTGTTGTTGTCCGTCGTATTTGTATTTGATGGTAATATTACTATTTTATGGACAACATTTAATGTTTCTATATCTTTATACCAATGACTATTATTTATGCATATACTGTATATTAATTAAAAAATGATAGAATTTAAGATTTATACCTGGAGTGTAACCCCAAGGTTCATAATATGATGGAAAGATTCCTAGATGACATCCTCTAACAAACTCTTCATAATCCATACTGAATAAAGGATTTGTAGATGAAAGAAATTCAGGATGGAAAATCATCTAAGGAAAAAATAAAATTATTAGTGTAAATAGTGAATAACATTTTTAAACAAATACTGTACATAAATAAAATTTATGAATAAAATTATATCCTCCTCCAGGGGCGGATGATGAACTTTCTGGGCCTATCTAATATTATTTTGGGGCCCTTACCTGCTTATAATTAAATTTAAAAATAAATGATTTAGCCTATCTAATCTGAATAAAATTTATTGTTCCTTATAAAACAAAATAGAAAATCCCTCGATATACAAAATTAAAACCATTTCAAAATTTTTGTATTATATAAATGAGGCAAAACGAGGTATCATCTACTCAGCTCAATTTGCGCTGAGTAGATGCTACATTGTTTGCCTCAATATTAAATCTTCGTTGACAACACACAGACCTACTGCTTGATTCTGGAGTTAGCGCTTAACTTTCTTACTCAATAAAACCAAATTGTATAATTTATATAATTTGCAGAATATAAATTAAATGGGGGTTGTTTCACCTCTTTTTATCAGTGCTTCATTCTCCAGTATTCACTAGTATGTATTTAAATCTACCAGTGGTGTCCTCGCTGTACTATCATTTATACTGTATATCTTGTATCTGTTTAAATGCTTCAAATTATACCTTATTAATAATGCGCATTGGAATTATGTCATTTATAGCAGGTTTTGGAACTGTCAGTTGCTTAGAACTCATATTAAAAAAAAATCGAGTTGTTGAGCCTTCATGTATTATTATTTGAATAACCATTACACTGAAGTCTAACATACAATAGTTAAGTTTTACACACTGTACATTCGTTTTGAGACAGTTGATCATCAATGAAGTTGATGATAAAGATATTGCAGCCAAATGAAGCATTTCAAGACAGCAAATAATATCCATGACATCAGGAAACTCTCTAGGTTACTTTTGAAATTTTTTGTTCTACACCTTTTATTGCCCTGAATTCACTGGACTGTCAGTATAAGACTTTTTTTTTATGTTCTAAACCCCATTTTTCACCCAAACCTATTGTGACATCAGAATGATTAAAATTTAAGTCCAGAATCAAACTCCAGGTGATTTAGTAGTTGATTTTGTAGCCACTGAGAAAACTAAAGCTCAAATGCACTTTCGAAGACCACTTAGAATCCAAATTATGTGAAGCTTAAATGCCAAAAGTACTCACAAAGACAATTTTCCTTTTACAAAAATTGCTACACAGAGATAGCCTAAGTGAGTTAAATTAAGAGTTTTCGATCCTGAATCTAGCCCAGTGGTGGATTACGGCAAGGCAGTGGAGGTGTATTGTCTCAAGACCTCTAAAACGACAAATGAAATATTTTCCATTTTAATAAATTAATTAAAACCAGTTTTATTTATACGAAAATTAAAAATGTCACGGTAATCCGGTGTTATGGCTGTGAACACATACTGTATATTAGCTGCTATAACCTATAGCAATAACACAACAATTTAGTTCAAGGGTGGCACAGCTAAGCCTGTTGTAGTGCTTCCACCAGGACTTTACATGCAGCAAGTGCACTGACTACTACTGGCAAGGTTCATCATTAGATATTTTCAGTACATTTCATTACTTTCATTTAATTTGATCATGTGATCATTTAATTTCATAGATGGACGATAAGTTAGCTTTTCACAAATAAACCACACAGCAGATCCTTGCATCAAAGTACTTGATCATAATAAAATAACTTGCTTTATGCAACAATAATAACGAAACAAATATTATAAAATAATGAGTCAAATGTGTAAAAAATAACACTAACCTATATTATTTCTTATGCTTTAAATTTAAATAAATAAATAAGTTAATATAATGTATAAAGAATTAACCTTGACTCTATCACTGTGATTGTTGAATAAATGTGTACGACGGACATGTGTTAGAACAGGATCTGCAGCATCGTCAATCATGTTATGAGTACACACTGGAGGAAGACTGGATCGCTAAAGAATAAATCAAAAAACATAATCTAGTGTCATTATTAATAGATCTAATTTAGAACAAAAATAAATATAACTATAATACAGTGTATATACTGTGTGCAATGTTAGGGAAGTTACTAAAAAAAAGTAAATGAGTAAAAAGTAAAGTTACTTGCTTAAAAAAGTAATTGGTATTGAATAAGTTACTCACTATAAAAAAGGAATTGAGTAAAAGTTACTTTTCAATTAAAAATTTTCAAATCGATGTAGGGATATTGATAAACAGCATCAAACTTTGAATGGGAGCTAGGTAAAAAGCATTACTGGAGAAATATGTGCCCCAGGCCCCCACAAGGGGAAAGGGTTGGTTGGGGCTCTAGTCCTGGGGTCCAGGGCTAGGGGGTGATGTGTATGACCAAACTACATAGTTATACTTAACA
>PXIH01S0001482.1:26786-37925 GCA_003024985.2 Euperipatoides rowelli
ACGGCAAAGCTTTTTGTGAGTAATTTTTTTGTATATTATATATATATATATATATATATACGTGTATATATATATACATTATATACATACAGTATATATTGCAAGAAAGGAAGAAAGAAAGACTCGTGATAACGGCAAAGCTTTTTGTGAGTAATTTTTTTGTATGTTCTAGTGTCTTTTATAGTTTGCAATAATATATACAGTATATACTGTATGTAAATTAATACAATTAGAAAAATTTAAACCTTTTTCATTTACTCTTCAGAAAATTAAAAACCCCATTAGAAATAAATAAAATTACTCGGCCGAGTATTTTTTAAATTTTCACAGGGTACTTGGTACCCAGCAGTTTTCAGGACTCGATGCATCACTAATGTATATACAGTATATTATAAAAATGCCCTGAGGAGTAAGAAAGGACATAAAAAAATGAAAAGAAAAAATTATATGATGTAATATAATAATAATAAAAAAAAATAAAGTCCTTAAATTTGAAATTTTACCTAGTGCACATTTCAAATAGTTTTTAACTAATAACTTTTAGTAGTTAATTTTTTGATTTCTTTCCTTGTGTTAGAATATTTTGTTTAAAATATTTTGGGTAAATTACTTGGAAAATACAGCAACAATACACATTTATTTAGGTTACCTAACATTAGTAATAATAGCAAACAAAGCTGAAAATTTTCCAAGTTTTATATACCCGGCCAGCCCTAAAGACCCTCAATAAACAGCCTGAAGCCATGACATTACTAGGCACATCACTAACCTATGCACATAACAATACTAATCTGTGATATCCAGTTTTGGTAAGCCTTGTGTTCCACTTATAACTTATGCCACAAGAATATTCAAATGCCTTAGATAGTTTGATTGTGTTTAATATAGAATAATATTGAGTAATTAGTTATTGGACAATACAGTACTTAGGACTGTTTGTATAGGCTATACTTATTTGAATATTTAATTTAAGTTATTGGATTATTTACGTTAAATATTTTTTTTTTTTTTTAATATTATAAACTTGCTCAAATAGTTATTTACTTACACTTACACTTTGTTAATTAAAAGTATTTATCGATAATAATAATAATACATATTTAGCGTTTGCTAGCGGCTAAGCACTCTACCAGTGCAAAATTTAAGAGCTACCATTAATTTATAAAACCCCAATGGTGGATGTTTAACCCAAATGCAAGACAAGTGTCTATCAACTTTTTTGTTTTCCCTTCAGTTTCAGCTGTTAACATTAGAAAATAAAATGTTTTTGTTGTTTTAGTTTTACATACAGTAGCTGAAATTGATCATAGTCATTGTTTATTAAATAAATTAAAAAGGCTGGCCATTAGTAAATATTTATATTTGTTTCTATATGCTAGTTATTCTACAATAATTTTAATAAATAATTTTGTACCTACTTAAAATTTTAACTTCAATGATAAGGCTATTAAATTGACAGAGCCAGTGCTAGTAAAAATTCATTTAAAAAAAAAAAATCTTATTTAAAATTATAAAAAGTAAGAATTGATATTAAATTTCTGCTAAATTAGTAGGAATAATTGAAATTACCAGCATTAATAATTAATACAAAATAATAGAGTTCATTCTAATTGCAAAATTGTTGATAACTTTTTTTAAAAAAAGAACATCAAAGTGTGTGTTTAATTAGTTTTGTTAAATATTGTTGAACATGTAAATAAACTTGTTATAAATCAGAGATAAAAATCTGCTGGAAGTTTTTCAAGCTATTTTTGTTTCATTTTTTTACAAATATGTTAAAGGAGGGGTGCTGAATTTTAGTTTGCCTAATGGTACCTGAATTTCATGGAATGGGCCTGGATATACTGTATTACGCCTAGTGAGAAGAAATTTCCTACTGATTTATTACAAACTTTATTAACTATTTAATAGGATCAGAAATCCCATTCTCAAAAGAATAGTTGAGATTCCTTTATAATTAAAATTTAAGAGTATCAACCGCATAAAAACACTCGACTAAATTAGATACTTTCAACTTTATATTCGGGATATAGTGGTGTCTCTACTTTGCAGTGCAGTTCTGTCTTCTCCTATGGTACTATTTGAGTAATTTATGAACATTATAAATAAATAACAGTAAGACATGTCAATGCTTTTATAACAGGAAATTAACATTATAGAAACAATAGAAATTTTGTTTTAGAACTTGTGATGTTAAACATTTCTTGATTGTACAGTGGCTCCACCATGTGGATTCTAAACATACTACTATTTTGAGAGAGAAGCTTCAGGCTGTATTTTAATAAATAATTTTTAAGATGTTAGTTTATGTTTATTTGAATAAAAAAATAATGATGATACTGAGAAGGAATTGTATTCTTAATTGCGTATGACCTTTTAAGTAATGAAAACTAAACAACATTACCGTATTTAGATGAAATACTTTTTGTTTAAGTAGTTTTCCGCTCAAATATACAGTAACTGCATAACAAGCAGTTTATAAGTACTGTATCACTGCATGTTTACAAGTTATAGATATTGATTTGGCAATATTAATCCCAATATTATCTTGGTAATAAACAGCAATCGGTTCACAAATAATATTCCACTTATCATTAACTACATTCAATAAGCGTACAAACAACTTATTCCAATAAGCACACTTTATTCCTCGTCCAGAGTGATTACAATCAGGTTACATATACCGCTACATCAACTGTAAAAGATGGCATCATGAAAGATAAAGAACACATGATAACCAAGAAAGACTAATGCATTATTCCCTCCCCCCCTCCAGAATTCTCCTTTCCACTAACTTTCTTAAACATGTCTAGTTATAACAATAAAGCACACAATATTATAATACGTAGCATTACTCTAAAATTATATTCCATTATTAATACAGTACGGTAACTCAATTGTTTAATCTATCTATCACTTACATTATAATACTTTGACTGTATAATCTAAACTGTTTTAAAACACATTTATCATAAATATAGTTAGAACTATATTACGAAGAACATTTTTATTACAGCTTTTATCCAGTAGGGTGGGGAGGAGGATGAGGTCTAATCCACCGTCCTTCCGTCTTTACATGTTTTTCTATTTATAGTTTCATATTTTTAACAATGGGATTTACTGCACATAAAATCTGTTATTTTGAAACTAAATATTAAAAAAAATAAAAATGAAAGCAATACCTGTAAATAATGATTGAGTCGTGCTAATGCTTCTATAAATAAATCGGCACCCTTGTTAGAAAATTCATATCGACCCGCAATAAAGAAATACAAGGTTTTGTCCAAATTAAAATCAAAATGACTAGGAAAGAAAAAAAAAAAAGGATAAAAGGAGTTGATTTTTTTGTGTGAAGAAAATAAACATAAAAATGCAAAATAAAAGCTAATTAAAAAAACAAATTTTTTATAAAATAAATTAAATACGTGAAAATTCTGATTTCTAATTCTTAAATGAAATTGTAATAATTCTGAATGGAAAGTTCGTTCATCAATTGCTGAAAATTAATAACAAAATTGTTGAAATACTGTATAGCACTTCAAAATTAATTTGAAAAAGTAGTAACAATTTTAAAAATTGATTCAGATATATATGAGACTGGGATGTCTTGTTTGAAATAGATCAAAACTGGTATAAATCTGAGTATCTTATAGCATTAAAGAAAGGATCACATTTAAAGAATATAAACATCACTCTAATATTCCACAAAATGTCAGCACTATTTATACATTATGAAAAGTAGACTTGGGGAGCTTATAAGGTGCCCAATTCTCATTTGTGAGCAATTCTTTTCATATTCTATCAATCTAACAGAACTTCAAGGTTGTTAAAAAGAACACTCACATTAGTGATTTACATTATTATGAGTGTCTTTTTAGTTGCAATTTTAGTAATACTTCTGTTCCAATGCAAGAAAAATTTCATTTCGACTTCTTAAAACATATTTTTATTAATATTTCTTGGCCTATTATTCCATATCAATCGGATGTAATAAAAATTTATCAAAAATTTATGGGACTTAACAAAATCTGAAAAATTACTTAATATGCAACACATCAAAAGAAGCACAATACAAATTAAAAAAAATACTATAATGACAAACTGTTAGATCATTTGCTGCTAAATAAACACAATCAAACTGCTTAAAACTATACTATATTTTATATTTAAATAAAAGCTAGTCTAGTTTGAAGTACAACAGTCTAGTTATATTTATTTTGAAATGACATTATTTTTAATTATTAATGTGCCAGCACTTACTGAATATATAGCCTACTAGATTCCAGTCATTTATTGTAAATTATTTTTAAGTAAAATTATAATATAATAAAAACAAAAGAAAATAATAAATTATTATAGCTTATTGAAAGTAGATCTGTTTTTCACGATTTTAATATAATGTTAAAATTTTTACCCAGAATGGATTTTACTTGAATTGTTATATCATTTTGAAGCTGCAAGTCTACTCTAAAATATGTTTTTAAATAAGTGGCAATTTTTAAATTAGACAATTTAATTATTTATTGTTTTACAACTTAAATTTTTGTAACTTTTTTTTATGTTAAATGAAGATGAGAAATTATAAATGTTTATTACTATGACGCTGGGTTAAACATTTACAGGACTCATCCCTGGTATGCAAAAAGAAGGTTTTAGCACGATGAAATTATTAAACTATTAAAGTTATTGATTTGTAGTAAAATACAGAAATTAAAAGCAATATGGTTATTAATACATAATGTTCATATTTCATTGATATTTAAAAAACTGTAAATTGTAAAAAAAAAAAAAAAAAAAACATTCATAATACTGCGGAATGGCTTAAAAAAAATTTCTAATATTGCTAAAAAAAAAAATCTTATCAACTCTCAACATAATGACATTTTTTACCATGTTAGCTCGTGCCTACTTTCAATTTAAAACAGAAGTCGATGGCCGTAAGAAACAAGTTGGCCACTCCTAGCTTAAACTATTATTAAAAAAACTCAAACTGTCAATTCTCAAGACTATTATGAAATTCCGATAGTTCTTGATGTTAAGGCACAACCACTAAAACTAAGTTCTAAGGACTCGATGCAAGCTCTAAGTACTTCGTGTAGTTTATTGATACCTAGGTTTGACCTTTGTGGACACCCAAACTGGTTCAGAACCTTTTCTTGAATGGAGCCAGAAAGTTATAAATTATTATAATAAGAATAGATGTTAATAGATTAAGTGGAACATTATAAGTGTGACAACAACTGTCATGCATAAATTCCAGTGACAGGCCTAGCTACAAAGCCCATATACATCATACTGTATATATTATTATAGTTTATGCTAGGAGAAACAATGTAAAATACCTCAGATTAATAACAAAATATCTATGATAATTCAATGTCAAACTAGACAACTTTTTTTTTAAAAAAAAAAGAAAAAGTTATCTACAAAAATAATGTTCAAAAGAAGTGTCTATTATAATAGAAACATTACCCATAAAAGTGTCCCCTAACAAAGTCATGAATTTTTTCTTTGGCCACAGCATGAAGATTTTGAAATTCATGCAATGCACTAAACTTAATCACATTTAATCCATTAGGCGTAATAATATCTGAAAAGAAAATATTTCAAAGAATAAATTTGCTAAATAGTTAACAATGCAAATTATTTTTCAAATTAAAAATATATGTATATACCGTAGAATGCTGAGCAAGGGCGCATGCGCTCTTATCATTCGTTTGGTGGAAAATGTGGGTAGCGCTCTTGTTCGGCTCCATGCTAGTAAACCTTAGATTTACCTCAAGGCATTGCAAAACTGACCAGGCGCTCTTGTTTGGCTACAATCAGAATTCCTTAAAAAGATTGTTTTTCAAAACGGCACCCTTGCTTGGACATGCTTCTCAAAACTTTAGGGAATTGGCTGGTACACACTAAAACATGACGTCACACACATCAATAAAGGTTGGCTGATATATGTGCCAAGTAAAAGTGCCGTCTAAGTTAAAACAGTCTCTTTTTAATTTACAGGCCTCTTTCGTTCTGTTTATGAGGATTCAACGTCATTCATAGAAGCTACATATATCTTGATGACGTAAAACACATAAAAATGATGTCACAGCATAATAATGTCAGATGAAAATTTTTCGCATGGCACTCTTGTTTGGATACAATGTCCTGAACCTTAGATGAGGTAAAATGAAGCAAAAGATAAATGGGCGCGCTCTTGTTTGGATACTCCTTGGATTTATTTCAGAGTGATAAAAAAGTCAAAGTGCAGTGATGGCGCTGGTTACCTATTTTTTTGCCAAGAAATAGGGGGAGGGTCGCCCTTGCTTGGTATGGCATTCTACGGTACATAACAAACTGTATATTAGCTATTTAAAAATACCAAGATTAAGGGTTTGGCTTGCTTATTATATACTGTAGCCTACATACAATAATCAATGGCAATATATCGATTATTCCAAAACAACAAGTAGATTGTGTGTTAATTTTACACTGAGCTCAAGTTAATCGTAATTAAATGCTAGAATAATCTTTGCCCAAATTTCTATTAAAGAAGTTTGGTCAATTTTCAATAAGGATACCATCTACTCAGAAATGTACAAATAGACCACCTAAAAAATACAATCGAGTCATTTTTACGACTTATCATGCCTACTCTCCTGTAACACGGTCAGCGTTTAAATTATAACTCATGATTTTACAAGTGTCTTTTAAACTAGCTACATGCCTATAAATTCATTTTAATGCAAAAATTAGCCTTTCTAATTGCTTCTTTTTAAATTATGCCATGTGCAAGAGAGAGTGCCAAATCAGATAAAAGGTTCTCTTTATGTTACTTGTACTTGAACACTTCATAATCATATAATAACAATAGTGTCCATAGTCCATCCTAAATATAGGATGAAACTACTACTTATAATAATGTTGGTTGCAACAAGGAATAAATTACAGAATAATAAAACTCACTAATACTGTGTCGATGATGTTTTGATATATTTATTTTGTTTAAAAACCAAAAGCATTATTTGTAAGCAATAGGAAGGTTAATATTGTAAATACGTTCCAGCCTATAGTTGACACAAGATAGGAAATATTAAAGGCAATTATTAAATTGAAAATGGCGAATTCAAATTTGGCATCACTTAATATCCGAATATAAAAGAACAAACGAACTAGAAATATAAGCTCGTTGAAAAGAAGTTAAAGCTTTGAATAATAGAATATAGATGGCGCCATGAGTATTCAAAACAACAAAGAATAGGTGAGAAAACTCTCTCTCTCCTTTTGCAGATTAAAGAGCAAACTGGAGATAAAACTTATTATTCAATCCAAAGAAAAGATAACTTTTATAACTAATATTTTAACCATTGGATTGAGATGTTAGGTAATGTCAATCAAGTCACAGAAAAAAAAAGTCAAATGCAATTGAAAAATTTTCAAGTTAGAGCTTTAAAAAGTCATTTTAGGACGAAATTACTCAGATTATGATAGTGCCCTTAAATTCTTTAACATTAAAGCCTTAAGTGAACAAAATAAATTTTTAGGTGTCTTTTTGAGGAGTTAGTTGAATTTCGACCCAACAAACATATCAATTTATCTGGGCTATGTACCCATAATGCAGAAAAATATTTTGTAAAATTCATACGTATAATAGGTATGCCAAATCACCCATTTCATATTTTATTAAAATTCTTAACATCTAATTTTCTTAGCTTATTCATAGATCTTTAAATTGTTTTTAATTCCTGTAGGATTTGTGAATAATATTTCTTGTATTGCTTACAAATCTATGTATCATAACTTTAATGAAATTTGAGCCTATATCTTGGTGAGCTAAGCTCAAAGTCTGATTTTTCAAATCTATGTATCATAACTTTAATGAAATTTGAGCCTATATCTTGGTGGGCTAAGCTCAAAGTCTGATTTTTCTTGAAAATCACGTTTGCTTATTAATTCAATAATAAACCCCATCCTTTAAAACATACAGTACATTAGATCTCCAGAAATTCGGCTGCTTTCTAAAAACCTTTGCTCGGCTAAGTCCAGTCCCTTGTCATGCTTACCAAATGAGCGTCAGCGATTAACAAGTAATGGATAAGTTAATATCGCTCTCATTCTATTCATTAAGTTATTTATTTTTGGAGTTATTAAAAAACACTAAAGAAAGATAGACTAGAGTTCAAACAATTGGATATTATGAAGTTAGAGTCAGCTATATTTTCGTGCTTTGCATTTTTCTCAATTCTAGCTCTAACGGGATTTGTCAATGATACACAAGGTGATTATGCTCACATAAAATTTATGATTTTTCTATGTACTCAATTCCTGAGTGAAAGAATTAAGAGATTGTAAATCTACTGTGTACAGTACAGTGGCACAGTTAGAGATGAAAGTTCCCTTAGACCTAAAGTCATGGGGAGCCCCAATGTGGGGGGTCTGGGAGAGAAGTCATCTCCCCCCCCCCCCCCCCCCAGGGTCCAGAGCCCTGGTTTGGGGGAGGAGGGAAATGGTGGATACGAAATTTCAGCTATGCCACAAACTATCTTAATCATAAGCTTTATTAAATAAAGCCTATTACTAAATTGAGTTTATATAAGTCAATCCCTAAATTCTAGACACATTTTTAGGTCTCCAAACACTTAAACTTTATGGTATGATGCAACTTTTAAATTAACACATTACAAATCTTTTAATTCATTTGGTTTTGCTTTGTGCATCAAATTGAAAAACCTACGATTACTCAATTATACACGCTATCTCATTTTATTATGAAAAAAAAAAAAGGGGGGGGGGGTATACAGTAGGCCTAATGTATTCGGTAGTGGCTTAGTACATTTTTTTTTTTTTAATTTTAACCCAGTTAAACTTGCCTTAATTATTAAATAAAATAAAAAAATTCAACTATGTCCGGACTTCCCGGGTGGTAGCTAAGCGCCTGATACAGTATATGCTGTGTATTAATAGTCCCATTGCAATTTAATTACTACGGTGAATGAAAAAAAAATGTCAGCTTAAGCAAATTATGAAATTTTCCATACATCGTTAACTGCAGTAGAAAATACAAAATCTAAAATAACTGTGTAGCCTACAGTGAAATTATTGATAATATAATTTGATACCTGCTTTTGGCTTTTATGCACATTTATAAATTATGAAAAAAAAAAAAAAGAAACTAACATTCGAGAAAAATGGCATACAAGGAGAAAATCTTCATTTAAGCAATATATTTATATGGGGTTGAGGAAGACCTGGTCGGCGATTGCCGATACACCGACCGAGCTAGAGTGCCAGTGATCTATACTCTCTTATAAATTTACGAATGGATGATGGACATTCTTTTAGATTAGGGTTTCTTAACCTGTGGGTCGTGACCCAAAATGAGGTCCCTTGGCATATTTCGTAGGTTGTGAAATATTTTCAACAAAAAGAATATTTTAACATCGCATGTATTTTCATCATTACGGAAAGGGCTGACGGAAGTTGTATTAAAATTATCGAAATCGTTCTAAACCGATTATTTCATTTCTAGATTATCATAGGGTTGGGCATAATGGATTTCACATGTAGTTGGAGTTAGGGTTCAGGGTAATGGTAAGGTTAGGACTGTAAATAAAAAATATTAAAGCTGCTATTCATCTTGATCATGTGACTAAATGGGACTTAGGCCTTCCAGTTTCTAAGCGTTTGTGTCATTGTAAGGGAGTCAGTTGTTTTCTAGACACCGAATGTGTTAGATGTACTTGCTGTCGGGCATTCTATTTGGGTCGCTAAACCAAAACTATTACCCCAATTTGGGTCATGACTCAAAAAGTTTACGAAACTCTGTTTTAGATCAACCTCATACACCAATTAGTTAAAGACTTTATGCCAGCTTGTCACTGTTGAAAAATCAAAAATCAATGCTATATAGATACCAGCTTTTCTTTTAAGTAAACTTTCAGATTCATCCGCAGTAATCTCAGATACAGTGGTAAATACATGTGATAAATGGCAAGCTGCACGTTCTATACAATAACGATGGTAGATTCCTCGGTCACCAGCTTCCTTGTCAACATTAAACTAAAATAAAAAAAAATAAAGATTTATTTTTTTCTTTTATAATCTCAACAATCTGTATATAAAATAACCTACTCTAAGTGATGGTCTATGAAGGTGACAGCAAAAAAAAAAAATAACTGATGGATTTACCTTGTTCATATTGTTATAAAAATCCACATTCCCGGCACACAAATACCGCCCAAGTAATGTAGCGTGAGTTGTAAATATGGTGCTGCAATCTGTCCGCAATGTCCGACAAAGAATCAAACCTATTCCAGCTTGCCACTCATGAAAATGGGCGGTAATGAAAGCCGTTTCAACTTCAAGGTGTTTTCGGAACTGAAATTCAAATTTTATTCCAATTATTTAAACATAAAAACGAAAATAGAAATATGTTTACAACTAATTTATACTTACATTAGGCAAAACTGTTTTTCATAACAATAGGATATATTAACCAGCAATACCAAATTTGATTTCAAGCCCGGACATGTTAACTTTATTAACTCCCATATTTTGTAAAGAGTATGGTTTAGACTGTGAATGCAGCATCTATACATCACTAACCGTAAAAATAATATATTTTTCTCCATATTTTTTTTTTAAAAATTTCAATATATAAAGTGATCATCTGATCCACAATATGGAGAACTAGGCTACACTCTTTAAAAAATATGAGAATTAGTTTGATAATCAAATAAAGGCTATCCATTCAATTTCATGTAGACCCCCCACTTAAGCGAAAACCTGAGATTTATATTTGCTTAAAAAATAATTCTAAAATTTTGTGTGTTGTACGGTAATAATAATAAAAAAATAATTAAATTGCTATCATCTATATCCAATTTGTTTGGCTTTATAATTATTTCATTAGAAATGGCTAGCATCTATTTTTTTTTATCCAGTAAGGTTAGTGGTCACTCCTCTTCCAGGGTTTCAAATTTTCTCTTCTCCGCTTCAAAATTTGATAACTGGGTTAAGCAGGGTCTTCCATTTTTTCTCTTTTTAGTATGAAAAGCCATTTCTATCTTGAGCATATATTCTGTGTCCCGACTATGATTATTCAACAAGTATTCTGCTGATGATGGTTTTCCAAAATTGTTAATCATTTTCTGT
>PXIH01S0001484.1:10602-22421 GCA_003024985.2 Euperipatoides rowelli
TTTACATGTCCCTTAAAAATTAATTTTGACCCCTACAAAACTAGCTACGGGGGTCACTTTGACCCTCACCTAAAATTTTCTAGCTCAATCACTGTGTACTATTCTATAGCATTGAAAGAGTGCAATAGGCAACCAAAAATATATTACAAGTTATTTAGTTCTGCCTAAGAAATTATAATTTTTAAAAAAAATGCTGAAGGATAGTCGTCATTCTGAATGAAAAAAAAGTTTTTGCTCGTAGTATCATCTCATTGGAAGGATAGAATTTACAGGTAAAGGCTTGATAATAGATTATATATATACATCGACTCAATAGCTTAAAGTCACTTACCTTTTTCATGGCTTTAATACAATGCTTAGTTTCAATTTATACTTGAATGTAGTCCAACACGACTGCTTGATTGTAGAGTTCAGTTAACATATTTCATTTGTAACCACAATTTTATACTTGACTTTTTGTACCATTCATTGTTTTAATTGGTCAATTTTTAATTATCTGTATTATTTTAAAGTGAAACTACAATATATAATTTAATAATTACAGGGGTGAAAACTAGTCAGTAAAAGTCAATATTGTTAACCAAGTCAGTATTTAGTCAGTATTTTATTAAATTGGTCAGTAAAGTCAGTTTTTAAGGATTTTATATATAGACTTTTCTGCTCTGTTTAGCAATGGAACAATTAGATTTATTGTGATCAGTTAAAATGTAGCCTACCACTGGCCCATTGAAGCACAAAGTTCTGAGGACTTGTTCAGGTGCTCGATATGCATATTATAGCAATCTTGCAGTACCGGTACATGAGCACAATACATTTTGACTTTTTCTTCTGTGTTTCAGGAGCTATATTTTATAAATTAGTATCACTGTTCGTGACTTCAACTGTTGAGAGTATTTATCAAACAAATAGATGTAACATATGAAAAACAACATTCACATACTCAAAACTTTTAACAATGGGGAAGTGTACTTTTTGAGTTGACTGGCTAAAAAAAAGCCTGGTAATAATGGATACATTATTTCAGAATGGAGACATAAAGTGACCATGAAATGTTTTGTGTAATTTGTGCTAAAGCTTTAATATATCAATGATATAAAGCAGTGGACATCACACAGCTTCTCCTAAGCTTAACGAGGAGTGTAGACAACAGCTTCTTTGTATCAATGTGCCCACTACGCCCATATGTTGATGTTCCAGAAGAGGCTACTTCTATAAATGTGAGAAAACCTGTTCAGCTCTCAACAGTGTTAGACACAATGCCTTGGGCAAAACTAATTTGGGTGATAAAGACCATTGCTGCAGACTTTCTATGTTATCATGTAAAAACATAGGCTATCTGAAACATTTAATGCTGTTTCCATCTAGTGTAGGATTTGTCCCTTTCTAGAATGAAAGCTCAATTCTTGGTAACTGATGCTCTTGCACCATTTTTCAAGAAACATGCTAAGATAAATGAATGAGTTTATTTCACATTGTTTTGATGAAATAACAAATGCTGCACCATATAAACAACTCCAAACTGCAGTAAAATATTGATCTAAATCTAAAGAGATGATAATGACATGACACTTTCAGGAATTTTTATTGCTGATGATTTGTACGCTAAGCTGTAAGAAGCTTTAGATAATGCTCATCTGTCACATGGTAAACTGCTGATGCTTAACAATGATGGGTCTAATATAAATAAAGTTACAACACAGCTAATGAACTAATCTCTTATTCTCTTAGGAGCAATAAGCAAGCAGTTATGCAATATTTTTTGGCATTTGTTCCAAAATACAAAACTGATTATAAAATCTTCCAAACACAAGAACATTGTTAGTCCGTTGAGATGTTTTCCTGTTCAAGTATGCATTTGTTTACTCGGTTCACTGGCTATTTTCAGATGGAAAAACATTTAGTTCATAATTATGTTTGACCAGCTAAAAACCCTTACAAGGACCCTTATGAATCATGCTTGTTGTAACATATTTTTAAAATGTCAACCATGAATTTGAAGCCTTTATCAAGGTAGCCTATCTTCAGTGTTTGATCCCATCAGAGTAAATAAAACAGGAAAGCCTGTCAGCAATATATTGGTAAAATGGCTAAAGCATTTCCACTAAATTTTTCTGAAAGCTCTCTTATAGATGAGTGGAACTTGTTAGGTTTAGAAAGAGATGAAACTGACAGAACCGTTGCATAGATGTCTACTAGAATCAATTTTTATGAAGATCAATGTCTCTGGAGATTCTAAGTATCTTATCATGAATAAGGTTGTTAAAGCAGCTCTATCACACATGGTTCTGCAGATGTAAAAGAGTATTTTCAAGCTTTAATACCTCATAGAGCCAGTATGTCCGAAGGAACTCTTGAGCCCCCCTTCCCCCTCATACAAGTCATGGGAGCTCTGCAGCAGCAGTTATGATGGTAGGGTTCATCTTGTACATATTAGTAAGGAATTTCTGAAACTGGCACGTACTATGGGCAGTATTGCGAGAAACAGCGTAGAATGCAGAGGCAAAAAAAAAATATCAAATGTCAGATGAAAAAGAACTAAAGAGGACTAACTGAAAAAGTATTGAATCTACCGTAAAACGTCTGAGGAATGAAGAAGATGAAAAAAAGATATGTTGCTGACAGGCTTCTGAAGTAAGCAAATGAGCTGTGACCCCTACACAGACAGACACAGTTCTGCATGATGGGTGTAGTTGCCATAGTGTCAGATGGGGGAAGAATAAAATGTTTAAATTGATTTATTTTTATTATTAATATGTATATTAATGACAATTAACGATAGCTTAAGGGCTAATAAAATAATTATGTTTTTGAAATACATCATGTATATTCTGTGGGTTGAAAGGCAATTGGTTAGAACTAAGAAAGGCATCTTAGGTTGACAGAGTATCAGCTTGTCTAAAACAAACGAGTATCAGACTAGTGGCAAGTTAACATATTTTGTTTGGCAACTACATGCTATAGAAATGATAAAATATAGCCTACTGATAAATGTTTTACCGTATAGTCAGATGGACAAATAAAACTACACATAGGAAACCGCTTATATTTGTTTAAATATTTTAAAAGGATATTTAAAATACAGTATGTGCAAATGAACTATTGTGCTTAGTGGACTCAAAAATGGAATGCAGGCCACTTTTCAAACTCCAATTACTACGTGTGCTGTCGCCATGACTACAGGAACTATCCATCCAACTCTGTTGTGGGATGGTTCATGAGTGTATCCCAGGTGGCACTGATCACATAGTGGAATTGGAGAAGATACAGAATGAAATGGGTAGGGTGGCTTTGGGGGGACCGGAGTTTACGGCATTGGAGGCTATTCAAGGGGATATGGGATGGAGTGAATTTGAGGCTAGAGAGGCGAAAGCCAAGTTGAAGAGATTTGGTAGGTTACAGTTGATGGGGGAGGAGAGAGTATGTAAATGGGTTTTTAGGGATAGTATGTGGGGAATAAGGAAAAATAAATGGCTGAAAAGGATAATACAATTGGTGAAAAATATAGATGGAGAAAGAATAGGGTTTTATTTGGGGTTATGGAAAGGGGAGGTAAAAGAGGTAATGAAGGATATTGATTATAAGGGTTGGAATGGGAGGATAGATAAATTAGTAAGGGAAAGGGATAATGATAAATGGAGGAAAGGGGGGGAGAGGAAGAGTACATTAAGGTTATATAGTAAGGTGAGTAATAGGGAGGAGGGGGAGTTATATGGTAATGATAGGGGAAGTGAATTGTTTCAGGCTAGGGCGGGGAGTCTGAAAACAAAAGTTAGGTTGAAGAATTTCAGTGAGGATAATAATATATCGTGTAGGTTGTGTGGAGGGGAAAGGGAAGATTTGGAACAAATTTTGTTATTCTGTGATAATCTTAATTTAGAGAGGAAGAGAATAGTAGCGAGATGGGGAGGGTATATATTGGGAAATGGAGATAAAGAGGGAAGATATTTTAAGTAAATGGTTGGGATTTTGGGAGGAGGTGATTGAATAGGGTGGGTTAAGGGTTTGTTGGTGGTTTGGGAAAGGGAAGTTTTAAAAAAAATTGCTAACACGTTAAGTGACTCCGGAGAGGAGTAGTAGTAAGATATCGCAATGCCACAGAAGCAGACCCCAATGGCTTTTACTGTAAATGATGACTACAAGGAGGAGGCAGCATGTTTCCAAAAAAAGACAAAAGGAATAATTGGGATGCTACGGGGACACACACAAGACAGAGAAGAGCAGAGAAGCTAGCGGCCATTATCCACGAGTTGCTGTTGCAAGTTCAGCATCGTGCAAAGATGTCTGCTCACTATGTAGTGGTTAACCTGATAATCTCTACTGTCTAACCTGATAATCATAAAATGGAACTATGCCTGTTTACCTGATTTGCCATTTCAAAAGGATACTGGACACTCCATGGGGCTCGGACTGAACATCACGCGGCATTGCGATAAGAAAGTGAACACTATTATAATGGTCAAGCATACTGACTCGTATATATACTGTATATGCCATAGTCTGATACTCTTAGGGATAACCTATATAAGATGCCTTTCAATTCCATTAAATTCACTAATATGTTTATTTCTTTATATTGTTTGTTTTGTTGTTTATTAAACTCTTACTGTGTTAGAATAGCCTATTAACGTATATTTAACCTCTCCATGAGGCTTCATCCATTGTTCGAAATCGTTAAGATTTCGGGATGCAATCCAGATAATATTTCTAATATAATACATTTATATATGTTTATTTCTCGTTCTGCTTGCTACCCTATAAATTTATTTTAGGTGCAGCAGCGATCCAGAAAGAAGACGGGAACTGCAAATGTTACCTTTATTTATTTTATTCTATAAAATGCCGGGTCTAAGAACTGGGCCTTATAAATTGTATTTGCTTTTTCTTATGTCCCCTCAAATTTTGAATTAGAAAAAGTTTATTATAATTTGAAATATAGTGCAAGAATTTATATTAAACACACACACAAATAAACTTTAAAAATTCAGTTTATTACTGGTACATATAATATATTGCAGCAATACATTCTACCAGTCTAAAAACATTTTTTTTCCTCAATTATATTTACAGAGTTTTAAATAAGCATTTGTTTTTGTAAAAAAATTAATTTACAATCTTTTTTTTTAACTAAAAATAAACCAAACAACAAAGGGAGGGGGTAAAAATACAGCACCTAGGACAGATAAATTAAGGCTCGGTCAAAATGATTTATACATAATTTATTTAGAACTGCCAGAAAAAGAAAAAGGTCCTGGCTATTTGGCCAATATTTAACCAAAACATATCACCCAGACTTCAGTATTACTGCACAGCAGCAATCTTTATTAAAGAAATACGGTATACCAGAGTTATAATAAGGCTTTAGTTTGCTATTTTTTTTCATTGATGGTAGAGACCCAGTGGCTTGAAGGAGTGTGTGCTGGCTGTTAGAATCAATATATATAGTAAACCATTTCAAAATCTGTCTTCTACCTTTTGCAATGCAAGATTTTAAAAAGGTCTATTTAATATCTTAAATTTCAAAATTATGATGACATGGTCAATCCATATATAATTTGATAGCTTAAAAATAAATATATTTCAATAATTTCAAAATAAATAAAAAGTACAATAGATCATGTCTATAATATGTATATGTACAAATTACAATACATGTACTTACTATATACTGTATATACAGGATAGCATGTACTGTATATACATACAGTACATTATATTGGATATGCACACACAGTACTGTACATCTTGTACATAATTTAACAATGAAAAATTAACAAACAAAATTAAAAATACAAATTCATGACATCAATATGATGTCATGCTTAATTGAGAGCTAATATTTTGATAGTTTTTTTTTTTTTTTTACTTTTTCATATTTTTTTAATATTTTTAATGATAGGCCTAACTAAAAAAAAATTTTTTTTTTTGCTATCACAAAATCCATTTGTAAGAAATGTAATTTTTTAAAAAATTTAACAAAATTCAATTTATGAGGCAGAAATATTAAATTCAATGGAAAAAAATCAGAGTCATACAAACAGGAATAAATCGTCTAATTAAAAGGCAAATCAAATTCAGTTAAATACATAGAAAATATTAGTTTCCATTGGTATATATTTGAGATAAATTGCTTTCTAATCTCTTAGAGGTTTATTACAATTTACATAGCTTACATACTCCAACATTTTTTTTTTAATTTTAAAGTTACCATAATGACAAAAAAAAATATTTGCCTTGCTCTTTTAAAGCATCTAATTAGGTTATACTGTATATAGAAAATACTTAAATAAAATTTTAAACTGTTTCCCTTTTTTAGAAAAATATATTAAAATTTGACTTCATTTTATATAATTTATATTTTTTTCTCTCTCCAAGTGCAATGTAAAAATACAATTTAAGAAAAACCATCTCAATAAATACTAAAAAAAAAAGGCATGATATCTTAGCTGTTCAAGTCTTACAGTATTGTGATATTTTTTTTAATATCCATTATCAAGCAATTTTAATGCAATGGTTAAAAAATTTGAAAGCAAGGAAATAATTAAATTTACAATGTAAAACCTTGCTTTATCTTTTCCCTTAAAAGTACAGCTTTGTAAATTGCATAGTAAATGGCCTGCATTTAGTCATATTTTTTAAAACACACATTTTTGCTCTTTGTATTGCCAGTGGATCTTTCAATAAGGATTGTTAAAATAATTATATTTATGGTCCATTTTATAAATATAAAAACCTACATATACAATATAGTGTAATATACAGCATTTTTATGAATGGTTCCAAAGTATAAAAAAAAATTGGAATTAATGTCACTTTCCGCAAGTAATATTAACTGCTTACCTATCTATTTTTTTTTTTAAATGACTAACATTCTTAATAAACCAATCAAGTCAAAGCCTAGGATAAAGTTTCACCAATCAAAGCGAACAACAAATATATACACATCAGCGGTGATCATGGTAGGATGTTGATCCTTAACTTTGACACAAAGCTTCATAGTTTTAGCTTCCTTAAGATTGGGAAAACAAAATGGCAGCAGAACTGGAACCAGGAAGCATCTTATTTTTTAAAAAGGAAATCCAATTTAAAACTTGCTTTTATCATTCAAGGAACTGCCACACTATAATTGTAATCGTCTTCGGAGATTAGCAAAACCTCTGGCCAAATTCCAAACTGGTCATCAGGATAACAAGTGATAAAAGATTCTTTGCCATAATGTGAAGGCCAGATAATTCGCAATGTGACTCCTAATGTGTGGCCAAGCAAGAACAAAGATTTCTAAAATAAAAATAAATAATTTTAAGAGTACAATACTGTAAAAGATACAAAAGTAAAAGAAAACCTTTTATTACAATACAAGTATTATAAGTGTGTCAAACTTAATGCTCATATTTTGATATACTGTACTTCATATTGTGTTTGTCAAATCAGAATACTAAAAATATTTTAGATCCACTTTAAATTTGCACTAAATCAAGTTAAACATGAATTATACTGAGATTTCTAACAAGAAACCAGTTTCAGAATTAGAAGTTAGCAGTGGAGAAGTACCTCAACTTCGCAATAAACCATGTCCAAGCAGCAGAGTGGAAAATAATTCAGTCAAGCCGTCTTAACGTAATTACGTTAAATAATAAAAATTTTTTGCACCAAACATATTCACCTCAATAGCACTCTTTTTTTTTAAAGAAATGCTTTTAGTTTTTCAACCAGAGTAAAATAAAAATTTCAACTGTTAAAAAAAGATAAGGGGAGAGGCTGGACGAAACTAAGTATTTTTTAATATTAGGGCTATTTATTAAAATATTTTGATGAAACTTGATATTTAGTTTAATATTGAAGAGATGATCATGCCCAATAATTTTTGTGGCAACTAATGAACCCTTGCCATGGCAACAACCGCCATATTGTTTTTTTTAAACATTACGTTATTACAAAAATTGGTTTTCCTTTATTATTTGTGCTAGAAAGATGCCAATTGATTTAAATTGTCAAGAAATAAATAAATAATACAATTATATTTGTTTAAAGTAGCTATTACATGTGTGATGTATTTATTTTCCAATATGATTTTGATTAAACTCATAAGCTTCATTCCAAAGGAAACATGGTAAAAACATAATTTATTCTTGCAGACTAAATACTCTCATATTCATACACAAAAGGAATATTTTAGTTAAATAAAATTGCATCCTCTAGCCTACATTTTGATACGGTATTATATACTGTATATACATTTTTCCTTTCTAATTCTTTCGATTTTAAGTAATGTTATGTAGTTTTTTTTTTTTTTATGTTCGATTATCAATTTTATATTTTACAGAAGTCCCTGATGTTGGCTTATTGTAAAAATATACTTTTTGATTTGGATTAAATTCACCCCATAACTTTAAAGATTTTTTTTTTAAAGTAAAAAAAAAAAGTAATATTTTCATTGCACAAAATCTTTAAAAATAATAATTTGAATCAACATATCAAATCATAACATGTTCT
The DNA here is from genome assembly GCA_003024985.2 of Euperipatoides rowelli. Lineage (NCBI taxonomy): Eukaryota > Metazoa > Onychophora > Udeonychophora > Euonychophora > Peripatopsidae > Euperipatoides > Euperipatoides rowelli. The sequence continues at coordinate 19,093 of PXIH01S0001484.1, forward strand.
TACTTGCTCATTAATTGCACTGCCTTCTCCTAAATGATTAAGATGTTTTCTCATGAAAGTCTCGGGAGAAATATCTTTTGCTAATATCAACCGAACAGAGTTAGGCACATTCTTTCCACTTGCTGAGTCTGCGTGTAACTGTAACAAACGTAACATCATAAGGATTTTGACAGCTTCCATTAATTTGATATCAATCTCTGGCTGCATGTTGAACATGTCCTCCAGCATGATGGGGCTCTCGTCATCAGTTTCAAATTGTTGCTGACTCTATTAAAATAAGAAACAAATAGAGGCAGTTTACAATATTGAAATGTAAAAAATGTTGTCTAAAATGTAAGCATAAAAAATTCATTAAGCATCAATGAAGACTACCAGCATCTTGTAATTTATGACTTGACATTTGTAATTCTAATAGAATGAGCAAGGAAAATAATTGTGATATACTGTATCATTTACTGTACATATATTATGAATAGTTTTAAAACTATTTAGTGTTAATGTAATTGATTGGTCATATGATTTTCTATTGTGAATGTTAAAATATTTTATTTGTATCAATAGAAATAATTTACTGCATACATAAACTTATAATACTGGGGAAACTAAAACTGGATTGACTAAAACTGCCCTCTAATGATTCTTATGTTAGTTCATGCTAGATGGCGCTGCAACTTTCTTTAAAAAAAAAACTTACAGCCAGTAGCTGTATTTTCAGGCTAGGAGTCCATCAGCTATGTTGATTAAACATAAAAATTTAAATGAAAAACAAGAAGACATAACTACCAACAATCATTTTTTGATTCTTCGGCCATCAAAATGAAATTGGCATCAAATTTTGGTGAGAGCGATAAATTTTATTTAATATTTCTATTATTAAAAACATTGTCCGAGATACATCACTATGTTATTCTATAATTAATTCATTCACATGAATTGTTGATGATTTAGTTAGGTATAAATTTTCACAGAAGTCAACTTATGTTTTTCATATTTTATTTATTTATGATTAAATAATACAATAAATTTATCTTTTAGAAAATACATATACTATATATACTATAGATTTTAAAAGTATTGTGTATTTTTGTTACAAAATACTTTAATTAAAGTATTTTCAATACAAAATACAAAAGTATTTTCTTTATGTATTTGAAATAAATGTATTTTCAATACTGCCCAACCATGACTATAGGCTATAATCATTGAATAAAAAAAATTAAGGGAAAAAATCATTTGTATTTTTATTTGAATGGGGTTGACCAATGACCATGTATAAAAAATACTCTTTTTTTTTAAAAAAAAAAATAGTATATTAATTGGGCCTGAATAAAGTTTAATTAGCCTACAAAAACACTAACTGACACTTTATTCACAAATACTTGTTTGTAGAGTTTTTATTTTTTTATGATGGTGGGGGGAGTATCAAACTTTTAAAGTAATAAAAATTCTAATAAAGCTGTAAGATTTAAATTAAACCTTATTTAAAATACTGAACACACAATTTAATGTATTGGTGATTTTGTTGTATAAAGAACGTCTTAATATCCTTCAAAAGTATATATATATATACTGTACATCAATAAATTAGAAAATAGAAACACTAACACATTTATACAAGAGAAATATTTAAACTGGCTAAACCATCTTTAAAATACAAGATAAAGAAAATTACCAATATCAACAGTTTTAAACAATCATAGAGCGAAACATATTGTTTAAAAGATTATAACATATTGTTTATACAATATTGTTAGTTTCTATAATCAAATCTTAGCTCATTACCTAAACATTGATAAGCATATCTGCAGAAAAGCTGACATTATTTTTTAATAATTCACTATAGCGAATCTTAAATTGAAAATATAATTGATTGCCTTATTAAATTTAACTGTTATAAATATTTAAGGAGTGATTATAATTTATAGTGTTTATGTTATTGCAATGAAACACGATCTTGATAAGTGACATTACCAATTGAAAGAGTGAGAATGATATAATCCAAAGCCACAAAATGAACATTTTTCAGAATGAGTGATTGAAAGTTTAGATTTCTTAATTTTACTTTGTTGTTCCTTATGCTTCGGAGATGTAATTGGCCTATAGCCGTTTTTTCAGATAATTAAATAATAATAATAATAAAAAGGCTATAAACCATGTTAATGATTTTTTTAATTTTTCAAAATGCTCCGACAGAATCTTAAAATATTTTGATGAGAGCTCCCCCAGGTAACAAATAGGTGAACTAAATCAAAATAATCCAAAGCCACAAACTGAACATTTTTCAGAAGAGTGATTAAAAGTTTAGAAAAAGGCTATAAACAATGTTAATGATTTTTTAATTTTTCAAAATGCTCCGACATTTTTGGACAGAATCTTAAAATATTTTGATATGAGCTGCCCCAGGTGACAAATAGCTGAACTAATTCAAAATAATTCAAAGCCACAAAATGAACATTTTTCAGAAGAGTGATTGAAAGTTTAGAAAAAGGCTATAAACCATGTTAATNCACAAAATGAACATTTTTCAGAAGAGTGATTGAAAGTTTAGAAAAAGGCTATAAACCATGTTAATGATTTTTTAATTTTTCAAAATGCTCCGACATTTTTGGACAGAATCTTAAAATATTTTGATATGAGCTCCCCCAGGTGACAAATTGGTGAACTAATTCAAAATAATCCAAAGCCACAAAATGAACATTTTTCAGAAGAGTAATTGAAAGTTTAGAAAAAGGTTATAAACCATGTTAATGATTTTTTAATTTTTCAAAATGTTCTGACATCTTTGGACAGAATCTTAAAATATTTTGATATGAGCTCCCCCAGGTGACAAATAGGTGAACTAATTTTAAATATTTTGCTAAAAGTGTGGCTTTGGATTATATCATTCTCACATGCGGATATGACAAAACAATAATAATGTTTATAAGCTTAAATATTGTCATCAGTGCCATCACCCAACCTTAGTTTTATTCACTAATGACGAGTGTAGTGTTATCCCATGTTTCTTTGGATGGAATGGAGCCCACAGCTTCTCAGTCTGAGACTGGATGCAATATTGTGTCTTCAATGTATGCTAACATATACAGTAATGTAAACAGTATGAAGTTACCAAAATAAACTAATTGAGTAAAAATAAAGTTAGTTTTTAATTATAGTAACTAACTACTAAGTTGCCCACTGACTACTAAATAACTTAATTAGGTTTATATCCGCCCCGTTTTTTTATGAAAACGTCCCGTAATTGGTTCCTCTGTCCCTGTGTCCCAACAAAGGCCTATTGGGACACCTTTATGTCCCTTATTTCCATATTATGTCCCATTTTTGTTTTT
>PXIH01S0001487.1:27929-40048 GCA_003024985.2 Euperipatoides rowelli
CAACTCCTTTGAAAGACCATTATTTTATAGCAGAAGAGATGGACTCTCAAGACAGGTCTTCTTTTGAGAGACCACCTGTTTTAAAAGACTGTTATTTCATGGCAGAAGGGGTAGTCTCTCAAGACAGGTTTTACTGTAATATGATTTACATTATTTATTTTTCTTATTGTAAGCTAGGGAAATGCAGCCCCTAGGTTCATAGTCCCCTCAATGCAGTATTTCGCTGCTATTGCTTAGTAGGAGAGTTCTTTGTTATTTCCATCAGCTAATAGTTCCAGAATAAATTAATTATTCAAACTTCCAACCTTGTTTCCACCGTTATTTCCTGCTTAAGCATTATTATAGTGATTATGGGCAATCAGAATCATTATGTCATGGTAGGGGTGCAAACAATTGTGATTAGATTTTATTTACAAAAAAAAAACAGTGAGGCAAAAATCCTTTTGGCACAAACCCTTTTTATTTTTTTAAATAAAAAAAAAAACAAACTTAAATTTCAAGTCCTTTGCTGTTGTTTTTAATTTCTTGGTAAATGTGAGCATACATTAGAGAAAGAATCTGAGAATTAAATCTCTATGGATAATTTTGTCGCTGAAAGAGATATCGCCAGACAAATGTGACACATCCAATTTTTTTGGGGGGTAATATGATTTTAGTGAAAGCACTGTTTTGATGTATAATGCTTCCTGATGGTGGTATCCTTGCCATCCGCAACTACCTCATGTCATTTGATTAGTCTAAATTTGTCTACTTCCTCAGGATAATTTTATATTTTAACTACTTGACTATTTGGTGGTGATGGCTTTTAAATGTTAAAAAAATAAGGCAAATCTTGTTAATGCAATTACTATAGCTGCTGGGAAATTTCCTCCTATCTACTATTATAATTAGCCTATGCACTGAGTGTGGACTTTAATAATCTCAGACTTTATCCATCATTTATTTTTCGTGTTTGTGTCCCATAATAGGGACGAAATTGTCAGATGATTGCTAGAAAAAATGGCACCATCATTTTTGAAAATCTCTATAGGCTATAGGTAAAAATCTGCAAAAATAACACGCCAGCCTACTAATGAATAAAAATTTATGAATTAGATTTGTGTCATATTATTGTGCTATCAAAACCATTATGGAAATAAAATAAAATTATGAATATGATACACCATTAAACATGTATTACGCTAATTAAGAAACTATCTCTAGGGTCAATGCTTTTTTGTTTTTTCCAACTAAAGTTGTATGCAAGATTTAATAACAAAATCTTCAACTAAATTTTTTTTATATTTTAAATCCGTCAAATGTATTTTTAAAATTAAAGTTTGCAGAATATTGTGAAGTATTCTCTAATGCTAACCCCTTCAATTTGCTTCAGATCATCTACTGCACTAATGTAATCTGACAATGTTGAAGCTTTTGGATTGTAACTATTTATAGTTTGAAGAGAAAGTTGTGATTTGCTCTCACAATCTTTGTTTCTTTTTGAATGTAGATTGNAAAATTGAAAATCAGACTTGAATGTAAATAAAATGAAAAGAGCGGATGAACTTCTGATATACTCGGATTTGAAAAGCAGTGATATTTAATCATTTATTTATTTTTTTCACAACTCGATGGATAAGTAATATTAGTAAATTACAACAAATCAATATAAATTAAACATTCAAGAAGAAGATTCTATTTCAGGAAATGTTTTCTGTTAAGGAAACATCAAGTAATAGCCTACCAAATGATAAAACGTTGGACACTCATGCTGGAAATGTTAGGAAAAATATTGTGTATTATTAATGCTATATTTAACTTTGTCAATTTAGTTTGATTTTGCCTAAAAAATGTCTGTTTAATTGATCATATTTTCTTATTTTGTTACTTTAAAAAGGTGTGAAAATCTAAGTTTGATAAAAATGTTAGTGAAGAAATACGTCATGATTTTAGGGTGACCAGACATTGCTGTGCTCAAAGTAGGACATTATTCAGAGGCGGTGTTAATGGTTTTGAGGCCCCCTGCAAAATATTAAATGGGGCCCCTGCACCCACAGAGGCACCTTGCTCGGCAGGGTTTGCGGGGGCCTTATCGACACCACTGTATATAATTTTTACCGTAATGACGAAAATATATGTCAAAAACGCAGTAGGGTACTAGAATGCACATAAAATCTCCGAGTGTTAACGTCTCCTGTATATTTCAGCTAATTATGGAGTAGCGACGTTTGGATTGCCATAAGTTGTGATAGTCAAAATTAATTTTCATTTATTGTATTTGTAGGCTAGTTTAATTTTTAAGCTTAATTCGTTTATTTTTTTTTAAATATACCTTCTATCAGGCTCAGCAAATTTCATTTTTATTAAAAAAACTGTAAAGTAGGACATTAGTGTTTTTTGACCTGGNGAGGGAGGACGGAGGACAAATGATGAAATTGTAGGACATGTCCGCCCAAAGTAGGACGGGTGGTCAGCCTACATGATTTATTACATCATCTTAAACAGAAATTAAAGCAAACATCTGGTGTTTGCTTTGATTTCTATTTAAGATGATGTAATAGATCATGTGTTCGTTCTTCTTTGTTATTAAAACTTAGATTTTAACACCTTTGTAAATGAAATGAGAAAATTTTTATGAGTAAACACATTTTTTGGGGCAAAATAAAATTAATTTGACAAAGTTAAAAATAGCATCAATAATACACTTAATTTTTACTCTTTTCCTTCTTTTCTTTTCTCCATCTCTCCATTTTTTGATCGATGATTTAAAATGTTACAGTATTTACTAAATAAAGTTATTTGTGTGTCAAAAAAATATTATGCTTTATTTTTAAAAATATTTGGCATGTATCCTGTAAATATTTGACATACAACAAGTTATCCAGAGAGAGCAAAATTCTTTAGTTAGGCTCATCGTAGATATGACTACGCTGTGCAGACCTGCCAGTGATGTCAAGTTTGGAATAATTCAATCAAAATGATGGTGTAATAAGGCAAAAGACAACAATATTGTAGTAATTCTTATAAATTCTTAACAGAAATTAAGTGTAAATAGAAAAATCATAGCTAAGAAGCAAGGCTGAGTTGCGTGAGACTCAATTTTGGGTGGAGTTAGTAAAATGTACTGATTCCGCTTTCAAAATAAAAATTTATAATATTATATACAGTCAAATGATACTAAAGCGACACAATTGAAGTGCATTGGTAGATTAAATTTTCTCTGCCAACAATTTTGAAATAATTTTTGAAAAGTAACCTGATCTTTATTTTTTTTTTTTCATTTATTTTTAATTGTCTTATTTTATTTACTTTTTATAGCTTAAAAATTTGTTTCAAATTAAGAAAATAACATGTTTTTATGATCAACTGAAATTTGCATATAAATATTATGCAGGGGGGAGGGAAGCATGTTTAAATGAAGGAGTCTGAGTCAGGGCCAGTCAGAGTGTAAAAAAAAAAGAGGTGTTGGAGTCGGAGGTTTGGCATACGATTGCACAGCCCTGCTAAGAAATGTGCCTAATATCTAGGAATCTATTCCAGTCATCAAGAGATCTAGATGCAATGAAAGGCCAGTTAGTTTCAGCTTAAATATTATTTTTTTTTATGACGAGTCATTTTAAGACTTCAAATTTTGTCGTCGTTCCTCCAATAGAAAAATTTGGGTTAAAAAAAAAATGAGTAACCTATCTTTTAAATGATCTTTTGCATATATGTATAAGAAATAGGCTATAGTAGTTAATAACACTGTAACAGGTAGCCTACTAGAAATGTTAATGTAGAACATTGATTTGAGTTTGCATGCAAACTTATCCATTTGGGGGGGGGGGGGGNGGCACCGNGGCAGGTCTTNTTCAGCACCCTGCTAGTGAACCTTAGATGCACTTCAAAGCTGTCCAAGTGCATTTGTTTGGCTAGATTCTGTAAAAGATTGTTTTTCAAAACAGCACTTATTTGGGCTATATATGGACACACTCTCCTGAACCTAAGATGAGGTAAAAACTAGGGGGGCGCAGTTGCATGGCACAACTTGTATTTTTTTCAAAGTGATCAAAAAGTTTAAATGTGGGTATGAAACACTTGTTTGATGGTGGTACATTTTACCTAACTTTGGCCAAGAAAAAAGAGTGGATCTCTTATTTGCTGGGGCGTCCTTTGACGGCATTCTATGGAATTATTTTCTCAATCCGGATATCAAATTCTAAAATCCTGATTAAATCCGGATAAAATTATTTTGTTAAAATCAAAGAATGACAGAAACAATCATTGATTGGCTAATGGCTTGGCTGAAGGAAATAATGTAAAAAAAATTACCAAAAATGAAAAACTGTTATTCTATTTATTGATTTGGATTAGGGTTAGGGCATAGTTATTGTTGATCTCACATTAGAAAGTCTGTAAATTAAAAATAAATGCTAATAAATAATGTGATGACATCAGACATGATTGTTTTTTAGTAATCTGTGCAGATAGGTTTGCAACATACTAGTGTCTAGGTTTTAAACTTATCAGCCCAGGTTACTATATAGTGTTTGTGATAGTCACCATTATGGAATATTCTATTTAAACATAGAGAGAATAAGTAATAGATTAGGAATACATTTTAAATTGTTTATTTAAAATAGTTAATTAAACTAAATATACTGAACTTATTTTTTTTTATTCTAAATTAACGTAGTAGGAACAAAGCTGCAAAAATATCAGCATTTTCAACCTCTTTATTTTTAACTATTTTTTTCTTACAGGTGGATAAATAGCCTATGAAAGAAAAAAATAGTCTACAAAAATAGAATGACAGATCATAAATTTTCAGATTTTTTTTTTCTTTTGCTAAAAAAAAAAAAAAGTTTAAGAAAATGTAAGTTAATTTATCACAAATGTGTCTGCCATCACAAATTCTACATCAACAACAAAATGTACATTTAAACATTTTTTTAAACATTATATTTAAAGCTTTTCAACTCCTCTCATTAAAAAAAACATATGAATGATCCAGAAAGAATTTCAATTTTTAAAAAAAAAAAAAAAATTCTATCAGCGAATATAATACCGGTTATAACACAGTTGTTTTAAAAATGCATTCACACTGAATAATTTATAAGTTACAATATTAATATCAATGATGTCATCAGCTATAATGACACCATCAACTATGATGATCCCTGGCTTTATCCCTATATTAGAGCCTATTTGCTGACCATACTAGATTCATTTTCAGCAATTGAGCATGTTTTGGGAACTATCAATGTCATATAACTTTTATTTTTACTACAACGCTATGCACATTCTTTTTAGCAATTAGGGTCAGAATGGGCTTAAGGTTATTGATCCTTTTTAAATAAAATTGGATCAAATTAATTACATTATTGTAGGCTAGTTCAAAAACATTATTGTTAGGCTCATGTTTTTGCCCAGCATTTCTCTTAGGAGTCAGGGTGGGGTTAAGGTTGGTAATCTTTTTTAAGTAAAATTGTAATGAAATTAATTATTTTAGGCTGGTTCAAAATTGTAATTGTTTTTGTTTTGTTTTTTTTTATTAATTTTAAATTTCCAAACAATTTTATTTAAAAATGATCACTAATCTCAATCCTAATCTCACCCTAATACCATTGCATAAGTTTCAGGCACATGAGGCACTATCAATATGTGAATACAAATTACATTTGTATTCAGAAAATCGACATTGTCTTATACACAAAAACAGTGTTAAAATGACACTAATACAGTCAGCTAATAGGCTCTAATTAAAACGATATTGGTATTCTCATATAGCTTATGTGCCAATTATTGATGTTTGATTAGTATATTCACACAACTCCCCTCTTGACCACTCTAGCTACGACCTTTCTTCTCATAGATCTATCCCACTTTGAAGATAGATCTAAACCATATTATAGTACAAAGTAGCTACAAGATGGGGACATGTTTCTTCAAAGGGAGATAATAGAGAGGAAATGTCATAGCTAGAGTGATTAAGAAGAGAGTCAGGTCAATATACTAATTGAACATCTATAATTGGGCACACAAGCTATATAAAATAAAAATATTGTTTTACTTTGGGGTAAGATGAGGCATAATCACTATACTAAAATTAAGTGACAATAACAACTTAGCAGTAAGATACCTTATATTGCAGGCTATATAGCAATCATCGGAGCAAAGTCGCTGAGTGGAAATGAATTAGAAGAACACATTATAATTTATACAGTCTATAAGACGGATGAGTAGCAATCATGGTGGCAACGGCAAGAAGATTAGGACGTGTCTTCTTTGAGACTACCCATATAATAGATCAGTTCAAACCAGAATTCAAATCTCTTAATCATCTAGAGGTTTGAAGCTTATTTAGCGTCATATTTAGAATCAGAATCCCATTTTGAATCTTGGCGAAGATCGTTTTATTTTCCTTTCATACTAATTAGCTCTCGCTCTAGGCACACCTGTTCTATATATAGCAATTATAAACATAATAGACTTTTGTGGTCCAGTCAATTAGTCCTTGAGGTATAATGCATTCTATTATCAAATAAAGTATCTAGATTATTTGGCTATCTTACAACTCATTTATTACATTACATAAATATTTATATTTATCATTGTTCACAGTAAAATATTTACTTTCATTTCATTTAATATTAAGATAATAAAATTGCAGGGCTTGAAAAATCCCTAGTCCGGACGCCCGGGACTAGTTGCTTTTGCATCTGGGCTAGTGTAGCTACAGTACAACTAGTCCAGCTGGGCTAGTTCTCTAATTCTTTTTTTTTTTTAATTAAAAAAAAAAATAAAATATTTTTAGTAAAAATAATTATACCTGTAATTTAATATAAAAGAAATTGTCTACCGTACTGGTCTTATTATACCAGATAAAAATATTTTCTTTCATTACATGTACACAGTTTTATTTTAAATATGAACTGCCATAAACGTAAAACTAACTTTTGATGACATCATGATATCTATCATAACGTTGCTCATAATATTTTTATTAATAAAAATTCTAGTAAAAGAGTTTTTGTAATTTGCTTTTATTTTATCAAAATATTATTTATTTTTTAATTTTTTTAGAAAAAAAATAATCTATTTTAAATTATGGGCTAGTTAAAAAATTTTTTGTCTATTGATGGGCTAGTAAAAAAATTCTGGGCTAGTGCAGTTTATAAACCATTAGCCCACTGGGCTAGTGGTTGTAACAATATTTCTCAACCCCTGGTTTACATTTTTCTACAAGATTTGTGACTGCACTCTCATTGTGGCACAGTTGTTTTGGAAGTGACCTCTACTAACATTGTCTTTGCGATCACATATTTTGTAAGGTTGAAATATTTATAGTCAACCCCATCCTATAATCCATAACGGCATTAGGAAGATAATAGAGGTACAATTTAGCTTGGTTGAATCATCACCACTATTATTGGTAGTTGTGAATTTAGTCAAGAATGAATAAAAACAATTTATATTCTGACAACCCACACAAAAATATATGACACATATATGTATTCAGTATATGCATACACACAGCATACCGGTACATTATTATATATAAAATTCAGTTAAATATCATTTACAATACTCACTGTTTCACAGATTTTGCAACATATTATATCATTGGTGATATTGGTCATGTCCCTATAAGGGAGGGGCCAGTGACATCATAATGTTAACAGCGAATCACATTCAACAAATATATAGTTAAAATTCTAGTTGACTTGGAACAGGAAGTCACCCATATTGAAAAGATTGAATCGATCTAGAAATTCAATTCTGATTAACTAGGAACATAAATTTGTCTATCTGAAAAAGACCCAATTCGATCCATAAACCCCCTTTCTCAACTATTTATATTTATACACACACTTCACATTATATATTTATTCAATGAATATGTCCTAGCTTGAGTACTTTCTATGGGNTAATACTAAATAGATAAACTAATTAGGCTATAAATAATATTTAATTATTATTCTACTTCATATAATGTATGTATATATACTCTGCCTGTCTGTTCCTGCTAATTTGTGTAGGGGCAGGGAAGGGGTGAGTAGAGTACCCGTTACAATTAAATCTTTTAGTAATCTTGTTTTACTTCATTAGCATAAAAGTATGCTTATAAAATAGTCTTTTTCTTTTTTTCATTTAAACTGAAAGTTTTTCTTTAAGCTACTGTATGTTGCTTAAAGAAAAAAATAATTTGTGCATATTGCTAGGAAATAGGACATATTGATTCAATTAAATATGATATACCAGAATGTCCAAATAAGAAAAATGAAAAACAGTGGTTCACTCTCTATAAGCATAGTAAAATTAAAAAAAATATCCCACCTATCCCTGTTGAAAAAAAAAAAAAAAATATTTATTTGGTTGGTTTTCTATCTTTATACTTCCTGTCTGCCTGTCCAATCTATAAACTAAAGCACTGCTTTAATTTGAAGATTCAAATTTCAAAAATAGGAACTTACCATATAAGATCAAATTTTAATTTGGGTTTAGAAGATGCAGGAATTTATGAGAATCCAAGTGAGAAATAGATAAATAAAAAGAAGAGTGAGGGTAAAAATAAAGAATGATCCTGCATAAATAATAAAATATGATTCAATCTATTCTTGAATGTGGGGTTCTTCAACCTTTTTTCGTTTACCGCCCACTTTTACACATTTTGCACAGATTTCAATATGCCACCGCCCACCTTGACTTCATGTCGGATTAATTTGATCAGCTTTTTTTTTTTTTTGGTAGTAAATTTATTAACGCCCATCAAAAATCATTAAACACCCACTTGTGGGCGTTATGGACCAGGTTGAAGAACCCTGATGTAGACTATATAAGCAAATATAAACTGGCTTCTCATAAAATCAGGAAACGCTTTTTAAAGAATAAAAATGTTGTAGTTTGGGTTTCCCCTTTTTTGTGAAACTTGTATCACAGGCACCAATTCAAACCTAACACAAGCATACCGTAATGCATAGCTTAAGATCATTTGTATAATTAGCCAGTAGGTTACTGTAACAGCATATTTACTATGATACTGCAAGTATACCCTAATTTTCATGTATTAGCCATGCACTCTCTCACACTATGCTATTTGATATAGAATTATGACAACGAAACAGTTCACATAAAATAACAATCACCACAATTCAATATATCTGGTAAGATAATTGTCTAAATGTAACACTTAAGTTAATTGTGCCTAACAGTGTTACTGCCAAGTAGGCTTAGCTAGTATCATCAGAAAACTACAATGTATAATAAATTAAACTTATTGATTATATCTATTTTATTAACCATATTTGTGAAATGCATACACAAATAAGATAACAGAATGTAATTCAAAATTATTGATTAACTTAGTCTGGTTATTTACAGTAGATTGGCACACATATGTGTTTATTTAGTTGGTTGTAGAGTTGGCATAATTAGTGAGTTGTCTTTAACTTAAGCCAGGCACACACTAGGAGAGAAACACTTCGAAGTTTTCATAGTTGAAGTTTTTTTAATGATGCGAAAGTTTTCACAAGAGTATTCTGACACACTAGGATATTTTTTTTTTTATTTGAAAGTTTTTCTCTTTCAGTGTGCGTACTCCTGTTGTCAAAATGAAGAGTGACATTCAATGACTACCACATTAATTGATTTGTATATTATTGTATTAAATATATGTATGCATGAAAATAAATAGATTTTTTTAATTTTCAAGCAGTGGCGATTTAGTTTTAAATATCTAAGCCACTTATCTGTTGTATTACATACGATACCAATGGTTTGCAGAATTGTCATTTTTAATATAAAAAAATAAATAAATAAATAGTGGCTTGTTGTGATATTCAGTTAAGTGCTGCTTGTATAGACACGGGCATTTTTCTACTTCTTGAATTAATAGTGATATTTCATCGTCATTCCAGTTTTTGTTGGCGAAGCGAGTGGCCGGCATTTTTATTTTTTATTTAGTAAAGGTAAATCAGTGACATCACGTGTTCTCAGCTTCTTATCGTCCGGTGATTGGCTGCGAACTTTGACTCCGAGGAGAAATTCTTCAAAAAGTAGACCAGAGGTCTACTTTTGAAGTGATGAAAGTGTTCTCCTCAAAGTCTGGTTTTTCTCTGGAGTATTTTGACACACACTAGAGTTTTTACCTTCGGAGTACAATTCTTTGATGCTTTGAGGAGAAATTCTCCTAGTGTGTGCTAGCCTTTAAATCTAGTGCATTAAAACATGAACATTTGTTTGATGCTGGTGAACTATTTGTTTGAAATAACTATGGACATTACCCTGATCGGCAACACAGATTTTTGAGATATGTCTGCTAAACAATTTTTTATATAAACTTTGTTGTGCTCACTTTCTATCTTCACAATCAATATGCCGCATCATGATAAAGTATTAACCTCAACCGTTTACCATAAGTGAAACTAACATCCATCTTACCAGCACCCAGAAATGTCAATGAAGTCTGAACAAGAAGGGTAGTTCGAATTACAATAGCAGAAACAAAGTTTAACACTATGATTGAGGAAAGAGAGCTGGGCAGAGGTGTGGTTGTTTTGTCTAACATTGACCAAGAGTGTGGGAAATGAAAGGTCCAACAATGAACGAGAAATCAAAACAAGATAATCATCTCGATAAACTCACTTTGTCTCCATGACCTGGATTCATCAAGACTAACTCCCTGAATAACATTACTCTAGAGACTTTAGTTTATCCAACCCAACTCCTGTACAGTAGTTAGTAATTGTTATATGTTTATACGCTTATCCATTAGTCACACTTATTGTTTCTTTAATGATATTGTGGACTTCACTGTGTAGCTTCTACATCTAAATGAGTGTTGTACTAAACTATTAAAGAATGATGCCATCTTTATGGAGAATTCTATCATGCTTGTCTGCATTAAGTATATATCATAAATCAACAAACATATCCAATCATAAACCAGGGCTTGACGCTTATGATGGCAATGGTGGCAAATGCCATCATATCTTTAAAAATGCCACCCAAGATGCACAAGCAGTGGCAAATATTTGCCATCCATTTTTTTATGGTCACGAGTTTAAAGCATCTAATTAGCAAGTGACATTTAATCATTCTCCTTTTTTACCCATAAATAGTAATAAAATATTTAAAAACACACATGTTTAGAATATTCACACAACTTTAGTATTATATATCTCATGTTTTAATACATGTATGGTAGTTAAATACAAATCTTTGCGAACAATCAAAAGAGTTACCACTCATTCCTGAAAGTTGCCACCCACAGGCCTTTTAGGGAGGCAACTTGTTGCCGCCCATTAAAAAAATTAATGTCGAACCGGAGTCACTTGTCATTCAACGTAAATATACTAGCATCATTATTTCCTTATAAAACAAATGTACTAGTCGTGACTCCACTCGTTTATATTTATGAGCTGGTATCGTATGACTACTAGTTGCTTCCTTGACCCTATGAGCACAAAAGTGCTTGTGGTGATTGCTGCGATACTTTAATACTTTACATTGTATGAAATGGATGAGTGTGCAATCATTTTTGCACTTATGCTAAATTGCTAATATATAGTCTATCCCTTCCACATTTCATCAAATGAGCAGTTTAGATATGATTAACAGTGACCAGATCAGTATTTTCCTTTTACCTCTTGTTATTCTCCTTTTTCCTCATCTAAAAGACATTTGGTTTCATTTAAAGCCTTTGAAAACACGATAAAATAAAATTTGTGGTAGCTCATCAGTTACGCTTCAAATGAGTGCAAACGCAAGTTTTGTGTATGTTTTCACTTTTAATTTTTTTACATGCCAGTTCTTATTGCATTTGGATAAAGTTTATTATTGAATGAAAACATGTGTGACACATAAGTTGATTATCTCATTTATGGTAAGGGGAAAAATATGATTTTTCTTTTTCTCACATGTTAAGTCCTCTAATAATAGGTTAAAGGAGGCAAAACCTGGTTGTCTGTTTTGTGATTGGTTGAACAATCTGAAAAGTATATAGCCTACATCCAACTACAGATAAAGAAGACCAAAAATGTAATCTAACTTATGAATTATTATTATAAACTCACTTGGTCCAAGCAACATTATACAACTTACAAGACAATGACAAACACTAAATATTTAAAATCAATAAGTAGATCATACTTTTCACA
>PXIH01S0001494.1:9515-25746 GCA_003024985.2 Euperipatoides rowelli
ACCATTATGTTTTGGTTTCAGAGCCTGGAAGTAGCTACTTTGGCATATAACATGCCATATAGGATCCACTAAAAATATTAAAAACAGTATTTTTAAGTACTTATAAGTCAGTAGATATTTCTGACTTATCAGTTGTTGGCTGTGATGGGACTGCTGTCAATACTGGGCAGAAGGGTTGAGTCATCCGACTTCTGGAAATAGAATTAAAGAAACCGTAACAGTGGTTCATCTGTCAACTATATGCAAATAAACTTCCATTGTGTCATTTACTGCAACATTTAGATGGCCAAACTGCAGGTCCATGCTGCTTTTCAGGCCCAATAGGAAAGCAGTTGCAAAACTATGAAAAACTTGCAGTCGTGGAATTTGAGTCATTACAGAATGAACTTGCTGAGATTAGGACAAGCAGATCTCAGCACAGATCAGAAGTACCTTCTTGATATTTTGACTTTGGTCAAGACCATAACATGTTTCGCTGATTTAGCGAATAGAGATACAGGCCAATTGACCCATTCAAGATGGCTTACAACTGCCAATCGGATTTGAATTTTACGTTTGTATATTTCCATTGACAACCCAAGTGAAAATCTGAAAATACTGGCAAACTTCATTTATTTATTTATTTATAGTAACTTATCTCTGTATAAGTCTTTGGTAGACTTTTTACATAAAANAGCGCAACGATTCCTCGCTCCAGTGAAGAACAAGAAAAGTTAGTGACAGTGCAAAGATTCCTCGCTCCATTGAAGATCAAGAAAAGTTAAAGTGACAGCGCAACAAATCCTCACTCCAGTGAAGATCAAGAAAAGTTAGTGACAATGCAAAGATTCCTTGCTCCAGTGAAGATCAAGAAAAGTTAGTGACAGCACAAAGATTCCTCGCTCCAGTGAAGATCAAGAAAAGTTAGTGACAGTGCAAAGATTCCTCGCTCCAGTGAAGATCAAGAAAAATTAAAGTGACAGCACAAAGATTCCTCGCTGCAGTGAAGATCAAGAAAAGTTAGTGGCTTGCAGTGGCTCCCTAGGCAAGATAGCATCGCCAAGCTTGAAGTTGGTTGAACAATACTGAAGGTTTCCAAGGCAGAAGGCATCACTGTATGAGGAAGAAAGGAAGACTGGTATATATACAAAAAATTGTAAAAAATGATAAAAATATACTGTAAATATTGTAAATAAATGTAAATAAATTATGCAGTTCCTCCGGGAAGATTTTCATTAAAAAAAAAAATGGCGCTATCATCCTAATGTGTCCCGACATCAGGACTCACCTTGGATTATATGAAAACGGCTTAATAAACTAAGATTATCTTCATTATTTGATCGAATATGAAGAAATGATAAA
This sequence comes from Euperipatoides rowelli, assembly GCA_003024985.2. Lineage (NCBI taxonomy): Eukaryota > Metazoa > Onychophora > Udeonychophora > Euonychophora > Peripatopsidae > Euperipatoides > Euperipatoides rowelli. Next base: position 10,857 of record PXIH01S0001494.1, read on the forward strand.
TTAAAACTTGACTTTTAAAGTAAAAATAAACCATTTTAGATTTTCTTAAAATTAGCACCGATAAGAAATAAAATATTTAGTGATTGTGGAAAACAAGATTCTATTGAAATCATATTGAATGAAATACATACAAAATACATAATTGACAATGAAACAGCTATGGGATATGAGAGTGTTTTAATCAAGCAATAGAAAAATAGTTAAGAATAGTTATAATGATGGTGCCAAGGTGCTGTGGCCGTGAAGTTTTGTACCCGGCCACAGTAGGCTTGAGAATATAAAGGGTTCATGAGTTTGATCCCTGAGCAGCTCCGGTGTCAAAAAATTGGTGAATTTTCTTTAGCTGTTTGGCAGCACTGGGGAATTTAATAGTTTGTTTCTTAATAGAAAATTAGATTTATGTCATAAGGAAAGGAATAATGGAATTAGAGATGGATAATGGACATGCACAAGAAGGCTTACATCACTGTTGTATCGGGTTTAGAAGAATGTAAAATCAGATACTGTAAATATGTATATAGTTGATTTTGCCTTAGCAGGGTAATAATAAAATTTAAAATAAAAATAGTTATAATGAATGAAACATGTAGGACCAATTTGATAAGGTGGATTATATTGTTTAAGTTATATAATCTAGAGTAACCAATAAACCATTCCTAAAATAGTGCATTCAAGTAACTTTCATTTTCATATTTAAAAATTAAGATATAATCGAATAAAAAGGTAGGAAAAATAGGTTATAAATTAGAAACTTTGAGGCCTCTGGGGCACCTCTAAACTTTATCCTAGAGAAAATTGGCTACACACATTTTTAAATTGAGTATTAAATGTGGCTTTCAACAACTTTCCAATTTCATATTTTAAAAGGGAAAAAAATCTAAAAAAAATCAAACAAAGGTCAAAAAAGACTAAATTTAGAAACTTTGAGTCCTTTGGGGCACCTCTAAACTTTGCCATAGAGAAACCTATCTTCACAAGTTTTTAAGTTAAGTGGTAAGGCACCTTTTCTTAACTATTCCACCCTACTGTCCATGTTAGCCACTCTCAAGAAATTGAGGATTGACGTAAAGGAGGAAGGGCATGAAAGGAAGTATTGATGAAATAATCTAACATCAATAAATATTTGTAAATAGTGTAAATAGCCAAGAAATAAATTTGTCTAAAGTTTAAATTGTTTGACTGGGCACTGAGGTGTGCTGCGTGCGTTGGTATAAAATTACCTTCATCTTTTAAATGTATTAACATTTTTATTTTTTTTCATATTTTTTTAATTTTAAAATTTTTTTTTGATGCCTTTGCAGTTTTCTTGTTTTTTTTTGTTGTAATTTTTGAATTTTCTGCATATGATGGGGTGGGGTTAAACTTTAACAATTAAATTAAATCATTTTTCTGCTTGTTGTGTTGCCGTTGTCTCTTCTAGTTTCAACAAGCCCTGCAATTTCTTCTGTCATTGTCTTTTGCCCATTCTATTTGGTTTTGTCTTGTTTTTGTGCATCTTTGTATTTGTCCCTGTATTTTCAGTGTTTCATTTTTCTTGTCCGTTGTTAATCTTTTGTGACGAGACACCGGCATCTACATCTTTCGGCAGCATTATCCCATACCGTTGATTTATCAATGTGCAATTTAAACTTTTCTCACGTTTGGTTTTCTCCTTAAGCTCATATGCTAGAATTTTCACTTTTCTCTTCAATTGTCGATTTTCTCAACAAAGTTCCTTTTTTCCCTTTTTTAAAATTCCTATCATTTTTCTTTTATGGAACTTTGTTATTCATTATTTCGAGGGGAGCTGCAATGGCATCCATGTCTTAACTAATTTGTCAGTGAAATGAAGTTTGCCCTTTGTGTCATGTGACTTGTTGTACCATAGTATGATTGACAGGTAGATGCACTTTATTGTGTGTCTTCAAAGAAATTTTTAAATCTTTTTTCTTTTTTGATATTTCTCCTGCTCTCCCACCTAATGGTCCAGGGTGGTGGTGGTGGTGGGGGGTAAGAGAGTTATCATTATAAAATGTATTGGTGTGTATTATAGTAGACTAGAAATCTAGTATACTATAAATAAAAAAATTTTGAGATAAATTTTATCTAATCTTTATATCAAATCTTTTACTCTTAGTTTGTCATCCCCACTGTGATAACACTATGTAGGTGAATCATTAGTCAGCCTGAAAACTTTATTAAATCTTTAATTGCATATAGAAATGCTATTAATTTAATTTGTGTATAATATACTAAACGTAGTCCGTATATCCCATTATCCTTTTTCGCTCAGTTTGTTGAACATGTATCACTAAATCCCTACATCGGAACATCACTGTCCTTCATGGGTCGTCACTATATTGCATTTTTATATTTTACCCTTTATTAAAATATTCATAGAAACATTATTTCCTTGCTTGTTCGATTTTTATTTCATAGAATTTTTATCTGAATACCTGCCTTTCATCACTAATTAGTTTTTCATTTATTTGTTATTATCTTTATTACCTCTGTTATTTCATTTCATATTTGTTATTACTATTACTTCTGGCAGGTGGTTTTAGTCGTATTATTTATGGTGTGTAATACATTGTAATTTTGGTATAATTGAAATGTATTTTTTTGGGGTTACTTAAATTAAACTTATAATTGACTATAATATCTGATTGAAACACTAAATACAGGTTCCTTGATGTTACAAGGGCAGCGTACTTGGAAAAACCTGAGGCGAGCTGTTAAAGCTAGGTAAAAAAAACGTTCCTTAACTGCCCAAGCCAAGGCGCGAAGCTGTACACCTTGGCATATGCCTTCGGTTCATCAAGAGGAAGTGAATCCACTCGACCACCGAACCAAGACAAATTTAATTTTGGTATAATTAAAGTGACAATGCAAGGATTCCTCGCTGCAGTGAAGATCAAGAAAAGTTAAAGTGACAGTGCAAAGATTCTTTGCTGCAGTGAAGATCAAGAAAAATTAAAGTGACAGGGCNNNNTAGTTATGACTACATTCCAATTTTTACAATGACGAACTACAACTGCTAACATTCGCAAACAAGAATAAAAGTTTTTGAGTGAGTAAATCAATACAATATATAATATTAATCTCTTTTCTTTTATTGGGAAATAAGTATGTACAAATATATACAAATATTTCAAAGATGCATTATATACAAAGCACTAGAACAAAAGATAATCTTAGTTCATCACATGTACATAAAAAAAAATTGTCTGGGCAACCCTGAGTTGAGGAACTCCAATCGCATATATGGCAGTCGATCTATCCATTCACCGAACATCAATACATTACAACCTCATATGAATAATCATACATATACAATTGATTGATCTGCAAAGAGAAAGTGAGAACTAGCTCAAACTGAAGGGTCAAATATAAAAAATAAAATAATCCAATTTTAGAAAGGCATGATTTTCAATACTGCGGCCATTTTGGCAAAATAGCGCACGGTTGAAACATTGGAAACTATAATGAATGACAAATTATTCACATTTATCTGGGGAAATAATATTGCAACAAAATGGAGGATTGGAATTTACACCTTTATAAGCTGACAAACTCAATAGAAATTGTCATCTTATTTAATTTCAAGGGTGATAAATCGTAACCTTGCAGAAAAACAAAAAAAAATTACATAGAGCATATTTATTCATTACATCTTTTTCATCTGTATGTTTTCTTCCTGCTATACAATGTAAGATAAGATCTGATAAAGCACACCTTTAGGATCTTCCCCATTCAGCACCAGTTATTAAAAAAAAGGTTTAAATTATAGTCAGCTTTGTTTGCTAAACACTGTGACATCGGGGGAAATAAACGAATCATCAGGATAGGGTCAGAAAAACTATTTTTGACGCTGGCTTTCATAAATAGATATCTATTCTTAAAATATGCTATAAAGTATCATGAAGATGCTATTACAAACCTATACATTGAAAGTGATAGAATTGTTACTCTGATTTCAAACTGTTTTTAATCGTCTTTAGCTATTTTTAATAAAGAGAATCTTTAGTGGTTTTTCCACAATGATGTCTGAATCTTTCACTAACAGCATTAATTTTATGATGCTAAGGGCACATGTAGCATGGGGCAGGGGGAGGGTTGAAATTTTGATGAAGGGTCGATATTTTGTACATTGTTAGAAGGGAAACTATCTTTTAACATTGGAGTTGACTTTACTGGAAACTATTATCCAGATAAATATATATTTGTCCTAAGTATATATTACATTTGTCTGAAATATAATATATTCAGTACTTTCTCTTATTTTTAGTTAATGATTTTCAAATAGACAAATCAGAAACTTGATAAAAATGTACCGACTACTCAAAACTACTCGTTCATAGTGACTAGGCAGTTTCCTACAAGTGCAAAAATGTAAGAGCCAAAATTTAAGAGTTTACGTTAATTTATAAAATCAAACCAAATCGTAGGCATTCAACACAAGTGCTACAAATCAAATGACAATACAATTTGTATTCATTTCTATCATAGTCGTAATGTTACATGATTTGGGTTTAATTTTTTTATTTATGTTTAAATGAAGGGAGCTAAATTTTAGCTTCCTTACTGACAGAACTGTACTTCTAAAAAAAAAAATTTCTCAAAATTTCATTTTTGGACAACCTCATCCCCCATAAAAACATACTGCAACCTTTCGTCTCAGCACCATATGTTTTGGTCAGTAAAGCCGGCAAGTCTATAGAACCCACTCTACATTTATACCCTAAAGTTATGAAATGGTAAACGTAGCATCAATACTTTTCAGAACTGATACACCCTCCTGACTTCTATATAACATACTACAATTTACAATCAAAATTAATTGAATTGGGTCAAAATTCTTAAATAAGCACCACTTGAATTAACAGTTCAATTAAGTTTGTTATATGGCACAGTGCTATATTTATTTGAAAAACATATAAATTACCATCACAGGATATCGTGTTAGGGTTGCACATTTATTCATTTCCAATCATTTTTTTTTGAGAGAGAAATATACTGAATTTTGGAAGGCCTGACAAATGTAAGCACACTTGGAGTTATGGTTTTCTGTACTACATTAGCCATTAATATCCAGGACAAAAGCCTATTCATATTATTAGGCATGCATGAATAGGGTCCATCAATAGAGAAGTAAACAATGAAATACTTATATGACTGCCTGTTTATTAAATTAAATTTTGACATCATTACAATAAACACAGGCAAGTTACATTGCTTTAACAAGGAATATCCATAATATAATTAACTCTTATATAAATTCAGAACACAAGAACCACTTGGATAATCCATTTGATTTTATGACAAGCAGGTTAATGATGGCTGCTTAACCAAGTATTACAAGGAATTTCAAAATTGTATTTTTTATTTATTAACCCTTTGTGGTCCTTAGATGGAAATTTTCTGAAATTTTATTTTTTTTGCCATTCTGGTACAGTGTCGGAAATATTTAAACTCATTTTAATCCCGTGTTTATTGCTGTGGAAGATTTGTAGTCAACTTTACATTAAAATATATATATATTGTACAAAGCTACACTAGATGTCACCATTGGCAACAGGTCTATTGCAAATTTTTATACTACTTTTTAAAAACAACGGCTCATCAAAGTCAAAAATATTTGGCAGATGCAGAAGCGGCAGCAATATTAGAAAACGATAGTTCTGATGGTATTATTATTATTCATATTATTGTTTTGTATTTGGTATTTTGATGAATATGGCACTCAATCTGATTATAACAAAAACTAATACTAATAATGAGACCTGGTGCAACAGTTAATTGGTCCGCAGAGGGTTAAGAGTGATTTTAGGTAAATTTTTATTTCACCTGATTGCATCATCCAAACTGACTATACGTGCATTATATCAAACTAATTTAAATATTTTCTCTTTAAATTTCAATCTTTTCCCTCAACATTTTCTAATACCATATACAACATTTTTTTTAGAAGAGCGATGCTTTGATAAGATTGCCTGCCGCTATCTTACAACCCTCACATCGCTAACTTACAACCTAAGCAAACTGATTTTAAACAACTGGATGATTGACGACAATCTAAAAAATTATTTGCCAGAATTTTTGTATGCATATTTACAATCCTCAAAACAGAAAATATTTTTGTTGCAGTCCTAAAGTTCTTTCTCACAGTTAAGCTACAGATGGAAAAGATGTAGTAAACGTTGAACTTATCAAGCAAGGCAAAAAAAAAAAATAGCAATAGCATTCTTAATAATTTAATACTGATAGAGAATACATGATTGTGGGAGGTCAAACACTTGAACTCAATCATTCCATTTTGTTGCAGAATTATATAAATATATCATTCAAACAAAAACATCATAAAGGCACAGGTAATAACATTGGATGAATCCTCTTTTTTTTTAGCGGTAGGGGAAGAAATAGATAAAACAAAATGATATTGATTGAAATTTACACCTAAAAAACAAAAAGACTGTTAAAACTTTGTACATCCGATTTTCTGAATACATAATGAAATTCTTAATTTAGATCATTTTTATAAATTAATCATGATTGGGTTTACAACTTAGTAAAAATATTTTGCATTAGTGGGAACAATATAATTTTACACCTAAAGGAAAAAACAATTTTGATCACAGAGAACCATTTGCTTGCATAATTGGCACATGATCTTATATATAATAAAATAACTTTGTTTCAGAATTTGAATAAAAAGTCTAATTAATTTTGTATGTTGAAATTCGTATATCATGAGTTAATTTTTTTAAACGTGTTAGCGGAAAGTTTGTGTATTTGTAAATACGCCTCAATTGCTGTGAACTATCGCTCATTGTTACTGCAAACACATTGTATGAATATTTTTTGTTTGCTATCAAACGAAGCCTATCCTGCTCTGATAATTAAAGAATTGGGGGAGGAAATGCATAAAACATAACTATTGTGCTTTTTTTTTTTTTGACAACTTTCTAAACCACGTTTTGCATTCCTTTTGATTAAAAACAAAAACTGTCCAACACTGGCTTAAGCGCCTAATATGGCCGCTTTGAACTTCCTTTGTACATATTTTCCTTTCCTCAATGTATATATTTGTAAATAATTTATTGCTCTATTTTAATGCTAACATGAAGGATGATTTTTCATCACAGTTTGGATTTTCACGAGCAGTGGACTCTCGTTTGGACTTTTTTTCTACTGACAAATTTGCCTGCGAACTCTAGGCTCTTATGTACTTTCCAGAACTGGATAGATCGGACTATCATGTGCGCATCTGTTGACATGTTATATTTATTTGCTTATTGGTGCTCATCTTTATTGTTTGGATTATTTCGTTTATTTTATTTTTATTGGTTTTTTCATCTTGTTTATATTGAATCTTTTGAAATTGAGACGATATGAGAGTTTCTGCTTACGATGGAATTTACGTTATGGCTTTACGTTCTTAAATCTTATCTGTCATGCTACAAAATCATTATTGACATTAATCTGATTTGAATCCTGTGGCTAATAAATACTTATTGGCGAACGATTATCAAGGATTTAATCTGGAAGTGGAACTATGGTGGCCAACTAAAGCTTTGTTAACACCTGGATGATAATGTTAGTTTGGAACTGAAATTTTAGTGATTAACCTTGTCTCTTTTGAAACTTTCAAATGTGAAGTTGATGAAATACCAATTCTTTATTTATTTTATTTGCTCTATTTTTTTTTTTTAGCTTTACATTGATATATGTGTATTAAGCAATTAGAGCATATTGCGCATANGTAGGCCTATTTTCAATTGTATATAGGCTATCCTTTTTTATTTTTGTTTTATTTGCTAATCACCTTCAATATTTGTGAGAAGAGACACATCCTTCGGGGCTAGACTCTTCATAAATTTTGTAGTCATTCTTAGTTCATAATAAACCTCATAATAATAATAATAATAATAATAAACAAGCTGGTTTTGGATTTGAAATTGCTAAAATGTTATGTCATTAATCAAGCATTTACTTTCCATCACACAAACCTGTTTATTATACTTTTTTATAAAAACCTGAAATGTAATAAAAACCCATCTCTAGGCTAATGTTCAAACTTCTCAGTTTTAGCACCAAATATAGCCTATAATAACTCAAAGACTTACACATGAATGTCCACAACTAATCTTATATTTCTACGACATCTCTATAGAACACCTATCTTTAAAATCAATTACCCCAACTTATGGCACACTTAAGATTTTTCAAAAGCCTCTCAAGATTAATGCTTTGCAAGCCGATACATATACAGATTTTATTTAGTATATTACTTTTTTTATTATGGAATGCAGGTTTGTGTATTATTTCACTCTTTCATTTCACTGCACTCTGTTTGCAGAATTTGGGGCTCCTAGGGGAATATTACTCCTCCGATTTTTATTTACAGCAAATCTTTTTAAATTTGGTTCTGCCCATACACATTCCAATTCTTTTTTTATATAGATATTCCAAACTATGGTGGAATTAGGTGAATTCTTATTTCATTTTTATCTTTTCCAATTTCAATCAAAAACTAACTCATGTTCACTCCATACATACATTTCACTTCCAGTTAACCATTCCAGTTCTCAAATTTAGTGAACAAATTAAAACATTATTAGTTTTTAAATGTATTTAACCCCCAAAAATTAAATACATACTATTCATCCATCACTTACATTCATATAACATTTTGTCCTGAATATTTCAAAATCTGTTCACCTAAGATAAATATGATTTTAAATTTGGCCTATAGAGGGAGATAAAGTCTAAAACATTTGTTTGAGACTACTTTGAAAATAGTTGGCATTTTAGTTTGATATCTGACCCTTCAAAAAATTTGTTGTAACTTTCTGAATCAGACATGTAACTTCAGGTAACACCTAACTTTCATTGACTGTAAATCACATACACGTATGTAAAAAAAAAAATAGAATTCCCCTAAAACTAAACTTTGAAAAACATTACTTTGATTAGAGCTTTGCATAAAAAAAATTGACTTTATAAAACTCCCACATGGAGAACCGAAAAGAAAAAAAACTTGTAAAAACCATCTAAATTTCCATGTCTTCCATGATTAATCTACAGTATTAACGGAGTGACAAACTGAGATTCATTTTGTTTATCTCAGTGGTGAATAAATTCTCCATAGGAGAAAAAAAAATTGTAGAAACATTTTGGTTTTAGTCACCCATTGAACACATGTCTGCACCATATTTATATACTGTATATGAAACCAAACTATAAATTATATGCTGATACTTTATAGTCATGTTTCACGTTTAATGCAAACATACGGTGAATGTGCGATGAAACAAAAACTTGTACCTGCTATACATTCCAACACTTTGTGACGCACATCGTATTTATTACAGGTAGTGCAAATTGTGCAATACTATAAATGAGTGCAAACCCATTGCCTGAGCATTTTATAATTGTGTATCTCCAAGTTAATATTCTGAATATTTGTGGCCAAGTTTTCTACTGGGATCACTCATTAAAATGTCTAGTCTCGGTACTTTCTTTATTTACAGTATTATGGACACATAATTGATCATCTATTAGAAGGCAACAAAGTCATTACTTTGCTTTCTCATTTTAACATATTGTGCGCTCTCCTTACTTTTCTAGCATAAGTAAAAAGATGGCTCTTGCAAAGTACATTCATTTGTTTGTGGCAATTGGGATCTGAGAAACATATTCTCTCCTGTTAGACTTTGAACATTTTGTTAGTGGTGTGACGGCAGTATTTTTTTTTTTTGTGAGAAAGTAAGCTAAACAACAGAAGTGAATCTTTTAGTTCAATTCAGTACATTCCAGGATTCAATTAAATTTTTTTTCACCAGCTGAAGAACCATTAAGACTAAAGAAAACTTTATATATGGTACAGTAAATATTTTGGTTCTCTGCTGTAATACATGAGAACTAAAATGGAAATAAACTACAGTCTACTGAGAGTATTTAGAATAACCATTTATAAATAGTCTAACTACCATTTATTGGTGACCTAACTAAACATAGATGGACTGCTATTCATACAGCTTAAGTGCCATTAGAAAAGTTTAGTACCATAACATTCAGTGTGGCAGGAAAATGCAAATACTGGTATAGTCATTTCAATATTAGAAGTGGTTGATATTAAGTGGAGTTCTTTTTTAATGCTGGGTAATCGGACATCTTGTATTCCTGAAAGTATATGATTCTACATCCATAATAGTCAGACTTAAATTGAGTAAAAACTAAAATATTTACAGCAGAATCTCTCTAGATTTTTCATTTTGACAACTTACTCTGACATAAGATTTTCAATGTTGGACATTTTGTAAAGAGTATAGCAAAGGTGTCAAACCTTAATTGAAAACAAAATCAATCGCCACTTGAATAAAGACTAATATGATAACAGATACTATTACAATTTAAATTGGGTTATATGGCTGACCAGTAACCTTTTCACTAATACAGTTTAATATACTGTACATTTTTAAAAGTATTACCATTAAAAACATCAAGATTCCAAGCAGAGTAATTTTTGGAAGCCAAACCCTTCTTCCCACAAAAGCTAGAGTGTGCAAGAAACATGTAAGGTTAGAACAAATTATCTTACATCAATGAAATACCCAAATAACCAGAAGTTTACATAGAGACATGTCAATTTTTCACATACGCCTGGTGAAAATAAAAAAAATTATTCACATTGTGCTCTATGTCATCTGTGATCCCAGTATAAAACTCAGGTACAGAGAATACTAATATTTCGCTTGAGGGTTCAAGAGCCTGACATAATCACACACTGCGTCATAACACGTTATTTGGTCAATTTCAAATATTATGTTTTTAACATTAAATTGACTTTTAATTTTCTGGTCAAAACTCATCAGGATAATTTTTTTATAACTAAATACGTAATGTCAAAAAAGGACACAATCAGCTTCTGTATACCTACAAAACAAAAATCTGTAACATGGCTAGAGGTTTACGGAATGTATGTGTACATTATATACCTTTTAATCTTTTATAAGAATTAAAAAAAAAAATGGTTCACCTGTGATTCAATTTATAAATTATTTAGAGTGATAATTTTTGATTGGTCAAGAACATAATTGGCTACTTTGATCTAAATTATTGAAACCACTAATCCTACATGCAGGTATGGAATTGTATATTAACAAATTTGAACAAAAATATATAAATTTATACTTTAGAAAGTTTGAATCATAAAAAAAAGGGTTGATGAAACCCATACGGCCACCTAGTGTAGTCTATAATTTAAAGTTATCTTAAAAAAAAAAAAGGTATTGATTGTTAAACCTAAGATTGAGCATGAACTCAAACGTAGGTCAACTTGGTCCACACTCCAATGGTCTATCATCTGAAATGTTTCCTGACGGACAAATTCCTGCAGTGAATTTTCATTTCCTACACCTGCATAAAATATGCAATTCTTTATCAATTTTAGGCCAAAGAATTTCAAAAGGAATACTTTAAATACAGCTACTCTAATATTTCTTTTTGTTTTCTTTTGATTTATATTTGAAGGAACAAATAAATTAATTATTGGCTAAGATTGTGGCAAAAAAGAAAACATATTTTTTGGGTGGTTCTCACTTTAGCCAAGATTTGCAGATCAATCAAAGTGTCCGAGGAAGAAAGAAAGCTAAACTTTAGTCTTCCAGTCCTCCAAATATTGAAATAAAATTTCTTAACATCAAAAAAACTGATGTCTTGATAGGGTATAACTACTGGCAAAACTTCATCGACCTTTTCAATTGTACTAACCACAAACAGCTTAATCATTTAAGCCCCACTTAGCTGAATGAGATAAGCAACAGCTTACTGAATCCCACTACCGTTGTGTAGTTCGTAGCCTATTTCATTCTCTTTGGGTAATACTCAATCTGAAGTTTTATGGTCAATTAAGTCAACCACTTCCTAGTCAAAGGGAAATATTGTGTGACATTCAACCATTACTTCACACAGTCCTTTTTATCTGCATTATATGCACTGTTTACACAATGATGTTTGGCCAGGGATGAAGTCACGGCAAGGGCACAGGCGCCAAGAGCCTACGCGACCCTCGGCACAACTGAAGAGCAGTGGTTGTTTCTGAAAACTGCATTCCTGACCTACTGGTTCTAAATATGGAACAATTATATCTTCAATGTAAATTTCCTTGGAACAGTTTACACCAACTCTGAAAAATGAAATAAGACATTTTGTTAATATATTTGGGGAAATAACTACTTTTTTATATAATTATAACAAAACAAAAACAGATTTTAAATTAATCAATATGAAATTTTTAATATATAACAACTTCATTTGTGAACGTTATTTTAATGCTAATAATTTTTTCACCTATATACATGTAAATACACATTCTTACATGTATTTGTGTAACATTACATTATTAGGTTGTTACTTAGTGCAATCCATACAAAAATAACTTTAGTATATTATTAATTCAGTGATTTAATTATAAATATTTTTGAAATTTTATGATTAGAATTAAATACTGCAGATAAGGGACATGAATATTATGAGCACCATCTTGAAAAAATGACGTTGAATGTGGTTTAGGGGGCGGGGGATCATAAAAATCTCAAAGTGATGCATTGACCAAGAAATGTGAACATACGGCTAACTAAAGAATTTTATGAAATATGGTTGTCTTAACTTGTCTGACTTGTTAGAAACATCATTTAGAACTTATGACTTTGCTATTGATTTAGTTCACATGGCACTAAACTCTTGAATATCTCAAACAAGATTGGATCACCAAAAGAAGGAGAGGATGGGGAAGAGCAAGAAAGGAGAGGGAGAAGAAGAGGAAGTGAAGGAGAGAAGAAGAGAGGAGGAAGAGAAGAGAGGGAAAGGAGGAGAGAGAAGGAAATAAATGGAGACTCTATCAGATCCCACTCCACCTCTCCCTCTGCTCCTCTTCCCTCTCCTCATCTCCCTCTCCTCCCCTATCTCTACTTCCTCCTCTCTATCCCTCCTATTCCTCTCCTCCCCACCTCTCCCTTTCCTCATTCCCTTCCTCTGCATCTCCTCCCCCCTCTCCTTCCTTTTCTCCCCACTTATCTTTCCTCCCCAAAATTCTTGTTTTGATAAACATTTTTCTAAATGAAGTTTACCAAAATATAAATTGAAGGGAGGAGAAAGGGAGAGGAAAATAGTACATATGTAGAGAATGAGGATGAGAGAAGGAGTAGGTATGAGTGTTGAGTGGCTGAGGAAAGGGGTGAGGAGAGCAAGAGGATAGAGAGAGGAGGAGAGGGGTGAGGACAAGGAGTGGAGAGGAGGGAAATTCTCTCCCTCACACTCCTTTTCTACCACCTCCTATTCTCTCTCATCCTCCTCCTTGGCTTTCTCATCTCCTCTTCCTCTCTACTCTTCTCCCTAATCCTTCTAATCCTATACCTCACTTCATTCTCTACTGTCTCCTCATCTACTGTCTCTTGTCAATTCATATTTTGGTAAACATTTTTTTCTAAATAAAGTTTACCAAAACATGAATTGATGGTAGAAGGGGAGAAAAGTAGAGATAAAAAAGGAGGAGAGAGAGGGTACAGGGAGAGAGTAAGAGAGGAGCAGAAAAGGAGAAGGAGGAGGGGAGGAGGAGCTGAGAAGATGCCAAAGAGGAGAAAAGAACAAGGAGAGGACTGGAAGAGAAGAAAAGAAAGAAGGGGAGGAGAAAAAGGAGAGAAGTGGAGGGAAAATGGAGATTCCTTACTTCCACTCCCCTTCTTCCTCCCCAACCTCTTTTCCCTCTGCTCCTCCCTTACCTCCTCCTCCCCTACCAAATCTCATTTTATCCCTCTCATCCTTCCCTCTCCACTCCCTCTTTCTTTCCATCTTACCCTTCCTCCACTCCCTCTCCACCTCTTCTCAGTCTACTCCTCCCTTCCTCCCCCTCTTTGCCTTCCCCTTTGCCTCACTTTCTCCTTCATATCTTCCTAATCCTCTCCCATTTCTTCTACTCCTTTCCCAAAACATGAATTGAGGGGAGGAAGAGGGGGAGAAAAGGAGAGGGAGAGGAGAGAGGACATGGAGTGAAGAGGAGGAGGAAAGTCTTAGGAGTGACTCTCACTTCCCTTCTTCCTCTTCCTCTCATCCTTTTCTCACTCTCCTCATACTTTTCCACCTCATACACATCCTCCTATCATTCTCTTCCCTCACCTTCTACTCCCCTCCTCCTCTCCCTCTATCCTCCTTTTCTTCCTCTTATCTCTCTCCTACATATCCTCTTACCCACTCCCTCTCCTCCTCTCCCTCTTTCACTTCACCTCCTCATCCTATTCTCAGAACTTCCTTTCCTCCTCTTCTTCATCTCCTCCCCATCTTCCTCCTCTTCTACTCTCCCTCTTCCTCTCCTCTTTTTCTCTTCCTCTTCTCCCTCTCTTCCTCCCTATCCTCCTCCTTTAAACTCTCTCCTCATCTCCCTCTTCTCTACTCCCTCTCCTCCTACTCTCCCTCTCTCCTCCCCTCAATTAAAACTTTTTTCTAAATGAAGTTTACCAAAGCATGAATTGAGAGGAGGAAAGGAGAGAAAAGGAGATGAAAACAGGAGAGGACAGAGGAGGCAGGGAAAGAGAGGAAGAAAAGAGATGNGAGGAAGAAAAGAGATGAGGAAGAAAAGAGGTGAGGAAGAAAAGAGGTGAGGAAGAAAAGAGGTGAGGAAGAAAAGAGGAGAGGAAGAGGAGCACAAGAGCGTGAGAGTAGGAGAGGGAGGGAGAAAGAGGAAGGGGAGATAGAGGGAGAGGAGAAAGGAAGGGGAGAAAGAGGGAGAGAAGGAGTTGTGGAAGAGGGGAGGAGAAAGGAAGGGGAGGGAGAGGAGAGAAGGAGTCTGGAAGAGGGGAGGATGGGAGAGGAGAGGAAGAGAAAAGGGGAAAAGAGATGCCTTCATACCACT
>PXIH01S0001497.1:26185-40912 GCA_003024985.2 Euperipatoides rowelli
TCTATTATCAGCGATCAACCATATTTAGAATGTTAAAATGATTTTGTTGATCACAGGTATAAAATGTTTACAAAAACCGGGTTATAATTTAAAGGAATACAACTTGTTTTAATGACATACATGATACTCAATTGTTTAAAGTCAGTCTTCAAAGTGTTAAAACAACTATTTATATATATTCAGCTCACTGACAAGTCACTCACTAGCTGCAGTAGCAGCCTATTTTCTATTGCCTTGTATGGCCACTATGAGCGCTATTGTGCCAGAGGAGGAAATAAGTATTTTGGGAGTTGTGGAGATTCATTTGAGAGGAGAAGAAATACCATTTGTGAAGGAAGGGGTGTGGTAGGGAAATAATAGAGGGGGGGGGAGGAAAAGAAGGGGGCAGGGATGGGTGTGTGGGTGGATAATAGAATTTTTTATTTAAATTGTGAGATTGAAAAGGGTAAAGAGTATATGTGGGTTTTAATGGATGTAGGGGAGTGGAAGGTGGCTTGTGGGGTGGTATATTTGGCTGTTAATGATAAGAATAATTTGAATGGGAATAAGGCTATTTTTGGAAAATGTAAGTGGGGATATAAAAAGATATAGGGATAGGGGTTTAAAATATTGATAATGGGAGATTTTAATGGGCAATTGATGCGTTTGAGGGGGAGGATAATGATAATGGAAGGATATTAAGGGAGTTTTGTTTTGATAAGGATTTGAATATAGAAAATCTAAGTGAGTGTTGTGTAGGGGAGATAACTTGGAGTAGGGGGTGTCAGAATAAGGTTTTAGATTATGTGTTGATGGATAGGGATTGGGAAGGAAATATAAGGGAAATAAAAATATGGGATGAAGTGGAAAAGGGATGTATTATCAGATCATAATTTAATAATTAGATTAGGGGTTTGAGTAAGAAAATAATAGAGGGATGTAGGGAGAGTGGAGAGAGGATGGAATATTAAAAAGGGAGTTTAGAGATGTTTGGTGTGGGGATGGAGGAAAGGGTGAGGGGTAGTGGTGAAGTAAGTTATGAATTTTTAGAGAATAGTATTAAGGTGGAGGCGGAGAAGGTATTTAAGGTAGGCAAGGAAGTTGGAGGTAAGGGAGGAGGAGGGGAGAAAGGGATAAGGAGATTGAAAGGTTAATAAAATTAAGTAGGGAAGCGAATAGGAAATATAAGTTAAGTTTAAAAAAAGGAATGGAAGGAGATATGAAGGTTAGATGGGAGGAGTATGTGAAATATAAGAATTTAGTTAAGATTAAAGTAACATATTTTGGAATTATGTTAGGGGTAGGTGTGACTGTGATAAGAAATGATAAGATTTGTTAAATATGTATGCTGAAAATATGCAAGGGAGGGAGGGGAAGAATAAAGAAAATAGGGATAGGGGGTTTGGAGGTGATGAGAGTGGGGGTGTGTGGGGATATAAAGGGATATAGGGGTAGGGGTTTAAAATATTGATAATGGGAGATTTTAATGGGCATATTGAGGCGTTTGAGGGGGAGGATAATGATAATGGAAGGATATTAAGGGAGTTTTGTTTTGATAAGGATTTGAATATAGAAAATCTAAGTGAGTGTTGTGTAGGGGAGATAACTTGGAGTAGGGGGTGTCAGAATAAGGTTTTAGATTATGTGTTGATGGATAGGGATTAGGAAGGAAATATAGAGGAAATAAAAATATGGGATGAAGTGGAAAAAGGATGTAGGCCCTATATCGGATCATAATTTAATAACAATTAGATTAGGGGTTTGGGTAAGAAAATAATAGAGGGATGTCGGGAGAGTGGAGAGAGGATGGAATATTAAAAAGGGAGTTTAGAGATGTTTGGTGTGGGGATGGAGGAAAGGGTGAGGGGTAGTGGTGAAGTTATGAATTTTTAGAGAATAGTATTAAGGTGGAGGCGGAGAAGGTATTTAAGGTAGGCAAAGAAGTTGGAGGTAAGGGAGGAGGAGGGGAGAAAGGGATAAGGAGATTGATAGGTTAATAAAATTAAGAAGGGAAGNGAATAGGAAATATAAGTTAAGTTTAAAAAAAGGAATGGAAGGAGATATGAAGGTTAGATGGGAGGAGTATGTGAAATATAAGAATTTAGTTAAGATTAAAGTAACAGATTTTGGAATTATCTTAGGGGTAGGTATGATAAGAGAAATGATAAGATTTGTTAAATAGGTATGCTGAAAATATGCAAGGGAGGGAGGGGAAGAATAAAGAAAATAGGGATAGGGGGTTTGGAGGTGATGAGAGTGTGGTTTTGATAGTAAAAGAGGAAGAACTTTTAAAAGTTTTGAGGGGTATGAAGGATGGTAAAGCAAGGGGTTTGGATGGAATAGCTATTGAAATGTTTAAGAGCTTTAAGAAACGGGGTAGGGAATATTTGAGGAGGGTTCTGGAGGAGTTATATGGTGGGAGTATACCGGAGAGTTAGAAGGAGAATAAGGTGAGGATAAGCTTTAAAGGAAAGGGTAAAGATGCAAGTAATTTAGATAATTATACACTAGTGGTGGTGACTAGTGTGGTGTTCAAAGTGATGATGAATATTTTAAAGGGGTGGATAGTGGAGTGGTTAGAAGGGAATAATAAGTTGGGGGAATTGCAGCATGGGTTTAGGAAGGATAGGAATATAGGGGATTGTTTGTTTATACTATCACATTTGTTGGAAAGGAGTTTGGATGATAATAGGGAGTTAATTTTGGGGTTTCTGGACATTAAAAAAATGTATGATAATGTAGATAGGGAGGTTTTATGGGGGATGTTATTGGATTTGGGGATGGATACTAGATGAATAAATTTTTTGAGGAAAGTAGGCTATATTAAGATAATAATTTTGTTTTGCAATGGGAGGAAGAGGAGTCGAAAAAATGTATTGTAGTAAGGGGTTAAGGCAGGGGGTCCTTGTCGGCAATTTTATTTCTGATATATATGGATAGATTTAATAGAAAATTAATGGATTCTGGATTGGGGGTGGGTTTGAGGAGAGAGAAAAGTAAATTGGCAGGGTTATTTGCTGATGACAATTTAGTGTTATTTGCCGAGTGTGGACAGGATATGCAGGGGTTAATGAATGTTTGTGGGGGAGTGGGGAAGGAGTTGGGATTAGAATTTAGCAGGGAGAAATCAAAAATTATGAGGGTAAATAAAAAGGAGATGGTATGGGGGTTGAATAATATGGAATTAGAGGAGGTTAAAGGATATGATTATCTGGGAATTACGTTTGTTTATAGTAAAGGATATTTGGGGGAGCGGGAAAAGAAAATATATAGCAAAATTGGGAACATAAAGGTAGCATGTAGGCTATGAGCTTTAGTAAATATGAAGTGTTTACTAGCAGTTACAGGTTTCATTATGGGAGTGATGATTTAGTGTTGAATGATAATATTTGGAGGAGAATGAATGGAGCACAGAATGAGATGGGGAGATTGGCTTTGGGTGGGCATAATTTTACAGCATTGGAAGCCTTACAAGGGATATGGGTTGGATGGTTTTTTTGAGTAGGGAGGCTAAAGTTAAATTAAAAAGATTTGGTAGGTTGCAGTTTATGGGGAGAAATAGTGTATGTAAATGAGTGTTTAGGGATAGTATGTTGAGGGGGGGGGGAATCTAAATGGTTAAAGAGGGTGTTATATTTAGCAAAAAGTGTGGATGGGGATATATTTAGTGTATATTTGGGAATATGGGAAGGGGAATTAGGAAATTAATGGATAAAGAGGATTATAGGATTTGGAGTAAAAATTTAGAGGAAAAGATTAAAGATAAGGAAAGTAAAGTGTGGAGGGAAGGGGTGTTTAAGAAAAAAACTTTAGAGGTTTATAAATATAAAAATGGTATTAGGGAGGAGAGTTGTTTGTATGGGACTGATAGGGGCAATGAATTGTTGTTCCAAGCTAGGGCGGGGTGTTTAAAAACAAGATAGAGGCAAAAATACTGGGTGAAGGAGGATAGTAATTTATGTAGGCTAAGTTGTGTGGGAAGGAGGAAGAGAACAGAAAACATATTTTTTTGTATTGTGAGAAGTTGAGGGGAGTTAGAGATAATATTGAAGGGGAGGAGGGGAAAGTGATGAGGGGACGATGGAAAGATGGTTGGGGTGGGTTAAGGGATTATTGGAGGAGTGGGAGAGGGGGGTGAGTTTGGTTTTATAGTGGCTAATATTTGTCAATGACTCCGGATGGTAGATTTAACAACTGTGTATTTATCTTATTTTATTTTTTATTCCATTTTTTATGAAACTTGTACTTGTAAAATTAATTAAATTATACCAACACATTTTAATTTGGAGGGGAGGCAGGGCCCCCTTGCCCCCCTTATAAATAACCCTTGCAGCCTACTGCAATAATGTGTGAAATTCTTTGAAAAATTCAAAATGTAGAACTTTTAGCTCTTATTCTTAGCAATATCTTTTTTTAACTAAATATTATGTTGAATGTGTGGTTTTTAAAACTTAATCTAAGTGGGAATACACTTTTTTAATGAATTAATATGTTGAATGTATTATTGAAGATTGTAAACTTTATATTCATTAAAGTATCTTTTGTTCCTCCAGCATTGTTAGCACTTGCACAAATTTTATTAAGAAGTATAGCTAAATACCAGAGTAATTGAGTCCAATGCCCAGTATTTATTTCCATTACTGGAGAAGTGAGGAATAGTACCTACACAATAAAAGGATTTTTTAGACAAATTCTTTAAAATTTAGTTATTGAACTTGTGAGTAGACCTAATAGCCTACTGCTTTTAATGCTATTACCTTTTAAATCTAATTTTAACATTTTAAGCATTTTAAAGTGACTTTTCTATCTCAATAATTAAATAATGATCATCCATATAATAATCCCCTTCAACTTGTTTCCTAAAAACTTATTTTTCAATCTCCACATTACTCTATTTTTGGTAAAATGTAGGCTATAAACTGGTGTTATAAACATTGAAAAATATTTTAAAGGATTTCATTGCGATTTAAGTTCTGATTTAGAAATCTAGGTCCATTACCATCTACCGTATGTTTTCAATCACAATTGGATACAGAATTACAGTAGGCTGTAGACATGAAACTATTAAAATCTTGTTATTTCCACAATGTTAGAGGACATACTTGAGATTGACCACACATAACTTTCCCTCAATAATAGTTAAAGGTCAAATGTAACGGATTTTTTTTATTGATTTTTATTATTGATTTTTAAACATTTTTACTAAAAAAAATTTTCTCCAGAAAAAGAAAGAAAAAAAAATTAAAAAAAAAAAACTTATTTACAATTCAATTTTTAAAATAATTGTCTTTAGCTCCTCACCCTTAAAACGATATTGTCAACTGTACACACCAGGGGAGATATTTTGTGACATCATAGCCTATAAATGAATAGAGCTTGTTATACTTAACTATAGAATATTTGTTATCTTTGTCAGCATAAGGCAGGATATCATATGGACTAAGTGTTTAAATACTTGTAAAAAATCATTATCAAATTCATCCTTTGTGCTATTATGGTCCTATTTTTTAAAAAAAAACAAACCAAAATGACCTTTAATACAAGTTGAACAAACCTCTATTTGCATGTTAAATCATTACAAAGAAAACAGCTGTAGAGACTATTTCATCAAATAATCTCAAACCAAAAAAAAAAAGTGTAATCTTCAAATGGTAATCTCAGACTAAGGATAGCAATAGTCTTAATTTTATCTTTAAATAACTTTTTTTTTATGCATTTAAAAAATTTTTTTCCAGTGGAATTTTTTTTTATAGTACGGTAATTATCTTTGAAAATCAATAATAAAAAAAAATTAAAAAAATCCGTTACATTTGACCTTTAAATTAAAAAGATATTAAAAAAAAAAGTCTTATACAAAAACACTAAGCTTGTGGTGGGCCAAACCATTCATTGTGGCTATTTTTTTTTTTTTCAAAATTCTTATTTAAACCATAATTTAAAACATAAAAAAATATTAAAAATGTATGAAATGTCATTTGTCAAGAGAAATGCTTGGTAACAAATATTTTTTTAATTGCTAAACATATAGTAAATTGATAATTAATTCTAACATCCCTCTAGCCTATATATTGATTTCACTAAAAGAAATAAAATAATATAGTACATCCACTCTATGAATGCCAAATATACTACAGTAGGCCTATATGTAATCACTAATCAATTTTTAAAGCAATGTCTAGGCCACATTTCTTTATAGATTTTTGTTTAACTTGACTTAAAATTTTTAATTGACAATAGAGAAGGGTCTTATTGTACTCAGTGTTTCTTTCAGGCATACCTCGAGGTGGAGCTTAGCCCCCCCCCCCCCCCCCCGGGAAAATTGGGAAAAAATAAAAATCTTATAAAATGATACAAAGTGAACAAAAACGTCAGTCAATAGACATAAAGTCGACATAACGGCCACTCTACTAACCAAAAAAAAACATATATGTAAATACACCTCCCCCCTCCCGGAGAAGATTTTCTGAAAGAAACACTGATTGTATGTACTTATCCTCCAGGAACAATATGGTGGTCAACTTAAATCTTAAAAAAACAAAATACAGGATAACATAATCCATCCACCTGATACAAGAGAAAAAACATATTGTAACATAATATCCAGTGCCGGATTTATATATGGGCTTGGCGGGCTGTAGCCCAGGGCTTCATAATGAAGGGGGTGGGGCCTTTGGCCTCAAACTTTAGGCTATACAGGGTGAAAAAAAAAAAAGCTTAGCAAAATTTTAATTTTAACATGGGGCCTACGAATTTATAAAGCCCAGGGCTTAAAAAAAAACTTATCAAAGGAAGAGAGAAAAAAAATTGTTGTTGGTTCTGTTTGTATTTTGTTGTTCCGCTGTAACAACTTGTAAAAATGTCATTCACTTCAATTACCGGTACATGTTTTATAAATAAATAAATAAATCAGGAAGAAAATCAACAAAATGTCCAGTCAACTTTTTTTTAAAAAAAAAAGCTAACTTGATATAGCTCAGCGCCTCACCAAGTCTAAATCTGGCCCTGATAATATACATCATCTTGAGTTTATAGGACAGCTCATTTATATATTTTTTAAAATTAGAACAGACTACACAGGGATCTATTGTATAGGGCTAAAATCTATATACAGTGGCGTCACAAGGGGTGTGTGGCCCGCACCGGATGCAACCATATGCGAGGGTGCCCACTCAAAAAATTTTTTTTTTTTTTTTTTTGAAGGGGGGGGGGTGCAAATAAACTCCTCTGCTCCTGTAATGTTGTCATTAGTTTAGTTCATTAATTTTTTCCCTGTGGTACTGAATAGGTCATACAATAGAACCAGTGTGGAATTCTAGTGAAATTTCAAGTTTGAAAAATCATAACAGCAAAAAAAAAAAGCTAATAAAATCAGAAAGAAAACATGTAGTCAAGCAAAAAAAAAAGCTTATCAAAATATCTGCAACAAAAATATAAATAAGGTGCCCCGGTACCAAAACGTCAAGGTACGCCACAGAATGAAGTCCATGAGGGAGAGGGGGGTGACACCATGAGTTATCGCACTGGGTGACACCAACCCTAGTGACGCCACTGGCTATATATACTGTATAATGTATAGAATGTAGCCTACAGTATTTATTATATAGTCTACATCAAGAGGAAATAAGTTCTTGTTTAGGATGAACTAAGACTCGTTTAATTTGATTAAAATAAACTTTGTCAATTGCACATACTGTAAATTTTCAAATGAAAGTATAGTAGTCTAAATCTGTCTTGGAAAAGATAAAAAAAAATCCAATATTATTTTTTTAGATTTTAGAAATGAATACTATACTGGCTATTATTAGGAAATATGGAATTAGTTACTTTAGAAAAGAAAAAAGATTTCATATACCTGTGAACCGAATGTTTAATCGATTATCATGTGTTTTAAAAAAATATAAAATTTAAATTTATAATGATAAACTGTACTTTTAAAAAAAAATCATTTAAGCAGAGGAATTTATCTATTCAAAGAATACGATAATTGGTGACTTCTGAATTGAAATTATAACATCCTACTATTTTTTTAAAGTCTTTTTTAGATACAGTACATGTAAAATTTAAATTAAATAAATAAATCAAATCTACAACTTCTCTTCTATTTTAACTACAATAGTTTCCAATTTATCTCCAAGACAACTTCATTTAATACTGTTGTTTTCTATAACTTCATTCATCAGTAAAGTAGCTCGACTTTTTAAAATTCTGCACTTAGCTTTTTATCTAATGTATTTACATGTGCCATCCTAGCCATTTATTTGTGTGAACTGTGCTTAAGGAAAATAAAAAATTTAAACGGTTTAGAGTTGGCATTTGATTTAAAATTCTCTTATCACCACAATAAATTGAAATCAAATTCAATTCAAATGAAAAATTTAGAAAACAATTTTGTGGCAATGAAGATAAATATGCACTAAAGAAGCAAAATATTTCTAAAAATAATTTCTTTTTCCGTTTCACTGACATGAAATATTTATTTGATGCACTCAAAGATATGCATCAAAACAACAATGAAAATGTCAAAATAATATGCAAATGTCACAACAAATAGGTAATATGAAAAAGTGATTTTTTTAAGAGATGTGCAACTATTACATTATTTTTGAACAATAAACATGAGTAAAAAACATATAAGCAGAATATATGAACCATAGAATGCCTCTACCAATCAAGTACGTATTCTCATCTATTTTTTTTTTTTTTGGGGGGGGAAGGGGATGGTACCCTTATTAGGCACCATGCAAGTGAACCTTAGATTTACCATAATGCACTGCAAAATTGTCCAGGCGCACTTGTTTGGCTAGAATCAGAATGTGCCGTTTGGGGTTACATAGAAACACTCTCCCGAACTTTAGATGAAGTAAAAACTAGGGGGCGCAGTTGCATGGCATAGCTTGGATTTCTTTCAGAGTGATCAAAAAGTTTAAGCGTGGTGATGGCACACTTTGTTTGACGATGGTGCACTTTATCTAACTTTGGCCGAGAAATAGAGGTGATGCACTAATTTTTGGTGAGGCGCTCTTGGATAGCATTTAAGGTACTATACCTTAGATAAGATTTAGTTACTAGTGGGTCTGAGTTAAGACTAATAACATATTTTCCCAAATGATGCTTAGGAAACTGAGTGTGTATGGGTGGAGGGTAAGGAACACACCTTATGAAAGTGAATCCTAGTGTACCTCAAGAAAATTTTGTAAAATTCAGTGCTTATCTTATTGTTTAATTTCTGTAAGTATGAACCATAAAAAAGGGAATTGAACATTCCCCTCTGCAAGGCAACAATATCTTGTTGCTTGCATGTACTAAAATGATCAGAATTAAACAGTTATTGTTTAGAACTTTTAATATTTAAAAATGCATGTGAATGTCAGCTAGAAAGAATAGAACTTTATTTATGAAACCCACAAATGGATTTCATTTGTAAATCCAACAAGGCAACTCCATTTATGAAGGCTACTTGGAAAATTGTTATAATAGTCATATTTTTGGTGTCCTATGTTAATCTATAAAATTTTACCATTGCACTATTTCTTTTAAAATAATTTTGTAAAAATTTATATTTGTCATTTTTATTAGTAACTAGCTGAAGTAAAATGCCCGGCATTTTAAGGGTTACTTTTGATTTCAAATTTTTTTTAGTTGCCTCGGCCGTGTTTTAAAACGCCCGTCTGTAAAATTTCAGGATCTACATATAGAAACACTACCTGGCGTGATCCTACGCTTGTAAGCTGTTGATTTGTATAGAAACTACCCGGTGTGGCCCGGTATTTTAACGGGTTTTTTAAAAATTAATTAAAAACTAACTATAATTTTTATTTAAAATTTTTTTAGTTGCCTTGGCCGTGTTTTAATACTCCCTTCTGTAAAATTTCACGATCCTGGCTTGTAAACTGTGGATTTGTATAGAAAGACAGACGGACAATTTTTTTCTTTTATATAGGCGATTATTGTAATTTTTTGGTTTAAAATTTTATTGTCCACATAGTAGCTTGATGATAAGAATGTTAGGCTATTTACAGTATAGGCCTATCCGAGATTATTTTCATATTTAATTGTAAATTGATTACATTTTATTACATTTGTAAAATTTAAATATAAAGGGTAATATTGATGGTCTTTTTAGTGTCATAGAGGGCAGGAATACCAGAGTTCATGATTGTAAAATATTTAGATCTTACACCAGAAATAGAGTGGAGCTAACTTTATTTCAAATAGAGTCGTTCCCATCTGGAATTCTCTACCTCAAAATATTATTTGTTCTAGATCTTATAATGATTTCAAAAGAAACTTGGATATCCATTTGTTTTCATGTGAAGATTTCCTTAATTGTTTTGATTGTAATTGTAAGGGCAGTTGCTGCTTTCTTTTTGTTTTTCTCTAACGTATAAATTTATAACTTTGTATTAACTACCTGTAATTTGGTCAAAAAGCAGAATTGCTTAATTGACAAACATTAAATAAATAAATAATAGATAAAGAGTGTTATGGGAAGTATTTAGATGACTGTGATTGGTTGTAGCAAGTAGAAAAATGAAAACCTCAAAAATCTAGATAGGCATAGTTATCCATATAACATCAAAACGGAAGGATATGTTTTCTGTAACACATCAATGGAAAAGCTAACAAAAGATGTGAAATATACCATACCAAGTAATAAAAATTAAATTTATTAAATGAAACAGGAGGAAAATTTTATATTCTATATTGTGGTGTTCCTCTAGTTAGTTGTCTGGTGGTGCTGCTGCTAATGATGGCAAGCAGCCAGGTATCGGAGCCCAGGGGAATCCCGCATTAAGATAAAAGAAATTGGAGCACTGTCATGGTTGCAATTAAATACCGTAATTTATTCCAAGGGCTGGATGGCAATAGTGACTATACAAAATCAGTGGTTTGCTGATTAAATAATAAATACAATGTGTAAGCCCCATAACACAGGGATGCCATACTCAAGGGGTATTCAAACTCCTCGGTTTGGCTTCCACCAGTCTAACTACATAAAAACATCATGAGAATAAATAATGCTTATTGGAAATTGTGAAAGTCATCCCAAGTGAGTAAGCATGCGTGTAGCATTCTGAAATAATTATGTACGCCATACATGTTAAATAAACGAAGAAATTAGCATTGATTCTCACGAGCAAAGGAAGTCAATTGTTTCCTACCCCCCCCCCCCCCTGACTACATGCCTGTCTGTCATATTGCACATCTACCCGGACGGTACTGACAGAGCCATAGCTTTTGCCTCCCACTCTCTCTCTCTCCAGCAGAACACAATTATTCCCAGCTAGACAAGGAAGCTCTGGCCATTATTTTTGGTGTAAAAAAATTCCATCAGTATCTATATGGCAGGAAATTTCTCCTTCTCACAGACCATAAAGCTGTAACTAGAATCTTCGCCCCTAACACCGAAATTCCAACCTTGGTAGCAGCTAGACTTCAAAGATGGCCACTAATCCTTGCTGCTTATGATTATGAGATCAAATTTCACGGCTCCTCCAGCCACCAAAATTTGCTGATGTGCTCTCCTGCTCCCCAGCTTGCTCAATTAACTTTATTTCACAAAAATAAACACCCTTGAACATCTTCTTGTTAAATCAATTAAAAACTCTTCCGATGACAGAAAAAGACATCGCCAAAAACTCAATTACCCAATACTGTCCAAGGCCATGCTTCTAACCCAAAATGGTTGGAAAACTGCACACCAACCGAATAGATCGTTCCATTCTTTAGGCGAAAATCCAAACTCTTGTTATTAAATGGGTGTCTACTTTAGCGACTAAGAATAGTTATTCCCTCTAATCTACAAGACACTATCTTGTCAGAACTTTATAAAGACCATGTACGGATCGTCAAAATGAATATAGCCAGAAGCTACTTCTGGTGGCCCAACCTAGATCAATCCATCAAGAAAGTAGCCAAGACTTGTCTAGAATGCGCCCAGCTGGCTAACACCCCCCTTAAGCACCCACACATTCTTGGCTGTGGCCCACAAAATCAATGAGCCAAGTCCATCTAGATTTTGCCAGATCCTTTATGGGTCACAATTTTCTTGTGGCTGTGGACGCCCAGTCAAAGTGGCCTGAAGTGGCAATCATGAACAGCACTACCTCAGAGAAAACAATGACCATTCTACAAACACTCTGGGCTAGATACTGACTACCGGAACATCTAGTTACGGACAACGGAACACAGTTCACCTCCCGGGACTTTGATTTATTTTGTAAACAATCAGGAATTAAACATACCTTCTCCCCCTTGACAAACGGGCAAGCCAAAAGATTTATTCAAACCTTCAAGAAAACCCTTAAAAAGAAAGTAAAAAACAAAACTTGCATAACTGAAAAGGTCAACCAGTTACTGTTTTCCTACCGTTCTTCCATAAACATTGCCACCCACCAGTCCCCGGCCTACCTATTTCTAGGAAGAGAACTTTGCACCCGGCTTGACCGCCTACGTCCAACGGTTGAGTCCGCAGTCCAAGAGTACCAGGAAAGAATGACCAATAACCCGAACTCAACCCACTCAAGACAATTCCTAGCAAGCCAAAATGTCATAGCCAGGGACTACCTCGACCCTAACAAATGGTCACAAGCCAAGATGATTACCAAAAATGGACCCTTGTCATATACGGGAGAACTACCAAATGAAAAAACTTAGAAATGCCATGTTGACCACCTCCACGACTTCTCACCCCAAAAGAGGGAGAAATAGAGACAACCACCAGGACCTGGCTCTGGATAACAACTATATAGTTGCCCCTTATCTAACCTCCTCCCAACCGGAAAACTCACCTACAACCCAGACCGCACGTCCACCTTTTCCAATCCAGACCCCTGGACCGCCATTTACCGCCTTGACGGCGATACCGAGCAAGAGAATACCGCCCACCCAAGAAGCTGGAATAATAACTCCTAACTCTTTGAGGAAGGAGTAATCTGTACAGTATATTGACTACTACAGACATTACTGTTCTGCACATGCAGCAGTAGACTCTTGTTCTAAAATTGATATCTTAATGCTTCAGTGTTGTATTGTTAGTTTTTCTTAATTAGGATCTAATAAATGTTTTCTAAAATAACTGGGATTTAGTTTGTCTTGTCAAATTTACCAAGATGATTCCAACATAATTATGAAGCTGGTGAAGCACCAAATATCTACCAGAAAAATGTGTGCAGACTGTAATATAGTGTTATCTTCATATTGATTTGTGTGTAAATATTTTCGGCAGAATTGTAGAATAACCCAGACACAAAGAAAATAGTTACATCTATTATTTAAAATAAAGGGATAACGGTAGAATAACCCAGACACGCGAAAGAATATTGGATCTAATGAATAAATCACTGATCGCATACAAAAAGGCGATTTTCGCCTTTTAGCAAACGATCAGTGATTTATTCACCTGATTTAATATCCCTCCACCCATATGGGTAGTAGGATACACCCAATGATTTATTTTTGTCAGTGGATACACCGTGAAAGTTCAATCTTCTGATATGTTTATCAGAAAATCTATCTTTCTCGCAAAATCACGATCCTGGTAAATTTAAGCACCCTAATTATTAAGTGAAATAAATGATGAGACATTATGACCATTTATTTACCTATAGCTTAAAAATCGAAATTAGACTAATGGTTTATAGTATTAGGCTATATATATTTTGGTAGAATTTATTCTCTGGAATATATTAGATTTTAAATTTTTTATACTTATAAATAAATGAAATCATTAAATAAAAATTATTAATCTTACTTCCACTGATATCGGATAAAGTCTCGAGAAACAGACTGGACCATGTTATAAATGTTTCTCGCTAGGAGGCATAATTTGGTTAGAACTTGTTAGGGAAGAGGCGATTCCAAGATGACCGGGGTTAGCCTACATTCAAGTTTAATTACATATCTAACATTAAATTTTTAGCCTAAATCCTAATTCCAACTACGTGTGAAATACACTTAGCCTATGTATGAAATACACTATGCTCCAACCCTATGGTAATCGAAACGTGAAATAACCTTATGTGTAGGTAAAAGTCACAGAAAGAGTTATGATATTACTTTCAGCTAGAATTACATTACTTGTTTTCAGCATTTCATTTAACATTATCCACAGATAGTTTATAAAATATTGACCTTTGCTAGTTAATTACATTGTCAAAATAGCGATATGTTTGTTTGGCAGATTCTCATTTTTTTTGGGGGGAGGGGGGATGAAGGAAGCATTTGCAGAGATTTGTAAAATTAGTTATAGTATATTAAGTTGGCCAAATGCCTGTATGGGTTATCCTATTATCAATACTAGTTTATAAAATATATGGTTTTATTAGATTATAAACGAGGATATTTAATTGAAATTTTATTTTCAGTTAACGAAAGTTTAAAATTAAGTTACATTAAGTTGACAAAATTAGAAAATGGTTATTTATTATCGACAATAGTTTATAAAATATAGGCTTTTAGTAGATAATAAATTACGTACTTTCTTGATTTGCCGAAATTTTAAATTAATAATTTATATATAAGAAATTAATATACGTGCAAATAGCACAAATGTATCTTGCTAATACATTACATATACTGATTTTATCTGCATTGTTATAATCTTACCATTTTGTTTTAAAATTATCATTTAATCCGGTTTGGTGTTCTATAATTTATGTAAGTTATTTGGCTATATCACTACTTGCTCATGGGTGAAAATCAAAAAAGTGTTTAATTTGAGATGTGACTGAGAAGCAAAATTTTTAT
>PXIH01S0001499.1:27473-37961 GCA_003024985.2 Euperipatoides rowelli
AAATGAGACAGTCCTAAATATACAGTATAATAATAATATACAGTATGAACTAGAAAATGTAATATTCACTTGTAATAGTTGCCATCTGACAAATAGATGTTAGCCTAGAAAAAAGTGAATGACATTGTAATTAAATTTATAATTGAAATCTTGGCAGTTGACCTTTGCCCTTTTGGACTTAACTACTACAATTAAGAAACTCTAATAACAGCTATAGTGCCTTTAATCTGCATACTGAATGGAACTTTGATTTAATAAGCAATCGTAAATTAATTAATCATTTTAATAATCACGTTTACAGATGTAATGCTAAGTTGAATTATAACCATCACAATTTACCTATTAATTATTTGACAGGTAGGAATTTAAAAATATTATTTATTAAATTAAGGAATACCAATGTCAAAATCAATAATTTAAGAAATACCTGCAGGTAGTTTTTTTTTTTCTTCTTCTTTGTAATTGACATAGTAATGGTAGACTACTAAGAACCAGGAAGCTCATTTACTAAAGTGCTGAATAATTTTAAAGCCTCTTATTAAAAGACTTTATTCATTCCTTGGTTGCATATAACTGTCCAATTTGATTTCAATTTCTTTCTATGAATTGTTTTAAAGATGGCCATCATAATAGTGATCTATACTTTCACATGGACAAGATTAAAACACACACATACATTTACAGAACATTTCAGCCAAGAGAAATCAACACTATACTGTATAAAAAGACGAAAGTCTAAAACGCGCTTATATAAATATCATTTTACTCAATTGCGCATGTACAGTTAAGATGGCTAGCAGCTTTATTTTTGGTATTTAGAGTCCTAATCTTACCCTAACCCTGAACCCTAACAACTACGTATTAAACTCACTTTTCCCAAACCCTATGATGATGATGATGATGATGATGATGATGAAGGGGTGAAATAATCTTTTTTTGATCGATTTCTAGAAGTTTGATACAATTTCCGGTCAATTTAAAATAATGACAAAAATATATGCGCAGATGTCAAAAACGCGGTAGAAATGTATATTATATAAGCGCGTTTTAGAGTCTCATATAAAAAGGGGATTAAGACCACTACTGTAAACATAATAAAAATCTTCAAGCATCATAACAAGGATGGATG
Organism: Euperipatoides rowelli; assembly: GCA_003024985.2. NCBI lineage: Eukaryota > Metazoa > Onychophora > Udeonychophora > Euonychophora > Peripatopsidae > Euperipatoides > Euperipatoides rowelli. The sequence goes on from PXIH01S0001499.1 coordinate 28,603, forward strand.
GAGAAGATGAGAGTGGGATTGATAGGAATGTGTTTAAACACCTCAATAAGACCAATAAGACATTATTAGCATTCAGCTTTTCTTCCTTCCCAATCCCCCCCCCCCAAAAAAAAAAAAAGATATTAATTAAATGCATCAGGGATAGTCAACAATACCATCTTAGTGACTTCCTTCCTTTAGTCACATCAGATTTCAGATACAATTAGCAAAAAAAAAATTTTTAAAATATTCATTTCCATATATGCTATAATATAAAAAATTTAATTATGCTAATTACCTTTTTTATATTATAACATATATGGAAATGAAGATTTTTTAAATATTTTTTTTTACTAATTGTTTCTAAAACCTGATGTGACTAAAGGAATAAAGTCACTAAGATGTTACCTCCAACAATTAGTTTGATCATGATTGTGACATTCAAGTTTGCATACTCATTTGCCCACAACAGTACTTTGATAAAAAAAATACATAAACGAATGCTGGTGGCATCAAAAGTAAATCACTCCTAAAATATGGCAGAGTATATAATTTCCTCAACAATATATACACTTCCATATTTTTTAAAAAAAAATATGCTAAAGAAATAAATTTACTGTCCTATACAATAAACTAATGTAAATCAACTTAAATGTATCTTATGTTAAAGATAATCTTTATCTAAATTATCTTACGTTAAAGATTTTATTTATCTTACGTTATGATTTTATTTATCTTACGTTAAGATTTTATTTATCTTGAACTAAAGATTTTATTATTATTAACTTACATTAAAGACTTCATTTATTTTACATTAAAGATTATATTTATCTTGGATTCGATGCTTGGCTCTCTTCGAGTTAACATCGTGTTTGGCTTTGGTGAATTTACATAATTTACATATTCATTTACATACTCTCTGCATTGGAGCGCATTGTAGTATTCCAACANTGTGATGGCTTTTAGAAAAATTAAGTTAACGAATTTGAAGAATAATTATATTCAAAAAAAGTGAAAACGTAGCCGGCATGTTACAGGAAATTAATTCTTCGTTTGATAGAGAAATGCAAGAAAACGCTATTAGAAGGTATAAAGAGTTTATTTTTTGGGAAGGAGTGCTGGCGGACATGTTATTGGACGCCGCCATTATTTTGGTAGGATGGAAAAACGAGGAACTTATAAGGGTAAGCACTGAATTTATTATTAAGTTCTGTATACAGGAGAATTTGATAAATAATTTGACCAATATTTCGAGCTGGCTAATCCTAAATTTTATTTTATAAAGTTTGTTTCAATAGACGCTATGGAAGAGTTTAAAGAGAAGCGTGTTAGTTTAGAAGGTGCAAACGTAATATATTTAAATGATAGCGGTAAAAATGAATTTACTGTTACGGTCGAAAATTTACCGGTGCATGTTATTAAATCAGAAGTTACCGGCTTTTTAAAGGAAGTTGGAGAAATAAAAGGTATTGAATGCAAAAAAATAATATTGCCAAGTGGAAAGTTTTTGGAAACTGGGCCAGTTAAAATTTCAATAACTTTAAATAAGGGCTTTTCTAAGAAAGATGTGCCACCTGTATTTGAGAGGACTAACGTTAAGACTTATGAAAATAAAAGGTAAAGGACCTGTTTGCTTCAGATGTGGAATTGAGGGGCACTTTGCTAGAGCATGTGAATTGAAATTTTGTGCAGGATGTAGGCTTATGAAAGAAGCCCAGCATAAGTGCATTTTGACATATGTGGCGCGTTTAAAGCTTAATCAAGGTTTTTTAAATGAATGGTATAACGAAAACAAAAACAAAGTAAATATGGATAACAGTTCTGAGTATGAATACATGGAAAGTTCAGATGGCAATATAAGTATGCAACGGAATGATAATGTGAACAATGGTATAAATAATGTATGCAGTGGAACGGTAGGCCTATATAGAAGTGGTGAGGGGCAAAGTAAGGTGTCTGTTGGAGACTTGGACATAGGAGAAGTAAACTTAAAGTCACCGAGAACTAACGAATAAGAAATAAATTAAGTTGTTTCAACTATAGACTTTACAAAATGTCTGTTAAAACAATAAGTTTCAACGTCAAGGGATTAAATAATAAAAACAAGATTAGAGATTTGCATAGATTTATTAACGAGAAAAATGTTTAAATTTTCCTGCTGCAGGAGACAAGGATAAAGAGATATAATCAAAATGCTGGTATTAAATTGTTTGATGGTGATTTTCATATGGTATTTGGATCTTATTGCAGTGGAATAGCCGGTGTTGCAATAGGAATTAGAAAAAAACGGCTTGGTTAAAAATGTTAAAACGATTGTTGAGTCTGAGAGACTTATAAAGTTAAAATGTTTTATATTCAGACATGAATATTTTATAATGAACTATTATGGCCGTAACAGCCTCGCAGAAAATAAAAGTGATATTTTAAAAAAATTTCATGAACTTAAAACAACAGATCAAAATGTAATTGTTGGAGGGGATTTTAACCTTAAAAATGCACCAGAATTTTTCCCGATTAAAAATTTCTTAAGGAAAAATGAGTGTGTTAATGTGGCTGCTTTTCACAGAATGGAAAATTATCCTACTTTTGTTGGTCCTTCAGTAATGTCAACTATGGACTCTATTTTTGGTTCTAAGGATATACAGAGGAATGGCAAATTTGAAGTTTTAAATACTACTATGTCTGATCATAATTTGTTGATGTTCTCTTTTAGAATTGTTGTGAATCTGCAAAATCATAATTCTAATGATAAAAAAAAAATTAAACCTTTAATGGCACCGGACTATAGTTTTACTATGAAGGACTATTCTTTTGTGTATGTCATGTGATTTGAGTTGATGATATTACCAATTATAATGTTTTATCAATGGACTTGTCTTGAAGTGAAAATAGCAAAGTGGTTTCTTAATAATAATTACTCGTATGTGCTCAAGAGGGATAACGAAATAAATGAATTGAATATAAAATTGAGTAATTTCGACTTGTTAAATGGTAATATAGACAAATTTAACAAAATAACAAATAGACTTAAGCTGTTGCAAGAAAAAAAGAATAAAATTAGAAAGTACTTGTTTTATAGCAAGAATTTTGTGCAACAAGTAAATGGTGCTGAAAAGCTTTCGAAAATTGGTTTATTCCGAATGAAAAGTCCAGATAATATAACGTCCATAAATAATGGAGTTACTGATTTAATGTATGATGATGCACAAGTGTTTATCGTAAATCATTTTAGGGTCTTCTTTTCTAGACCTGGAATTGAATATAGTGCTGATGAACTGTTATTGGACCTGCAAAATGCTCCCATATTACACAAGCTTAACATCGACAATGATGAAGCTGTAATAAATGAAGCCATAGCTAATATTAAAAACAAGCATGCTGTGGGACCAGATAACTTATCCATAAAGATTATAAGACGGTTTTCATACGTTATGGTTCCTATCCTTATCAAATTATTTAGTATGCTTACATCTAGTGTGTTCTTTAAATTATTTTGTTTTCAGTCCTATTTTATTCTAAATGTGAAAAGGAATCTAGTAATTGATGATAATGCTTATAAAATAAGTGACATTCGGCCAATAAGTACGATAAATTGTGATGCTAAAAAATTTTCTAAAATTTTGCTTATCAAGATTAAAGAAGAACTATCGCTAAGAATAAATAAGGTGCAATATGGAATTCCGGGAAAATCTATACATAATGCAGTGCCACTGTTTTTTACCACATTAATTTACATTGACAACAATAAAAAGCAATGTAAAAATTCTGCTATAATATTCTGTGATCTGAAAAGTGCTTTTGAAAATGTCGAACATAAATATCTGATAAAAAAAAGTAATTGAAATTTTTGGTAATTCTGCATTGACTATTGGACTAATTAATTACGTTACAAATAAAATGCTGAACTTAAAAATGGGGAGACATTCTCTTGGGGATATCCTGAAGAACAAGGGTATAGTGCAGGGATTGGTGCTATCCTCTATCCTTTTCTGCTTATATATCAATGAATTGCTAAATGATATTGATGATCTGAACCTAGGGATAAAAGTGGGTAATGACTTACGCATAAATATAATTGCATACATTGATGACTTTGTAATCGTGTTAAAAAACTATAGGGATGCCAGGACTGTTTTGAACTTTTAAAGGTATGCATAGGAGATCTGGAATGATTTTGAACACTCACAAATCGGTCATATATGATCACAATAGAAAAAAAGTTATACAAGGACTTGGTAATCGCTTGTCAGAGAAATTTCTGGGCTTTCCATTTCCTTTTGTTGGAGGAATGGCAGAAATAAAGGTAATGGACTCTCTACATGAAAAAATAGACAATTGTATTATACAGTTAAAGTACAGAAAGCTTTCTGTTCTACAAAAGATACAAATTTCTAATATTTATAAACTGCAGAAGTTGAATTATTATATGCAACACATTCTTTTAACAAAAAATTTTTACAAAAAATTAACTGTCAAGCTTAATGCTTTCATTTGGAGTGGAAAACATATATTTCGAACAATAAAGAACTACACCGTTCAACATGGGTGGCCTAGGGTTACATGATGGAATGAGTAAAAACAAAGTGGCTCTGTTTAATAGATTTTGGTGTTTTTGAAGGAGTTTGGAGATTATCAGTGAATAGAAGATATTGAGCCTACAGACACTCCACCTCCAAATACTCAATTGAGTACAATGGAGTGTATTAGAAGATTCAAACATAAGTTTGGCAAGACATGTTGTATAAGTAAGGCAATGTGCATGTATGGTGAAATAGTGGATGATTACAACATTTTTCTTTTTGCAGCTGGAAAGTTGACTTAGAAATCGTTTATCATGATGTCAAGGGAGATGTTAAATAATCAAATTTTGGAAATGAGAAGGATTGCTAAAACGAAAATATTTAAACTGTTTAGACCTAGAATAACCAACTTTCTAATTAAAATTTATTTTGAAATACTTCCAACAAATGTTTTTCTGATTAATAGGTTCAGATTTGGTTTCAGAGAAGACTGTATTTGGTACAAGAAGTGAAGATGTTCTTCATATTTTATTTAATTGTGCACATTTCATGGATCTAAAGTCATGGGTTTGTAGAGTTTTTCACATTGTTCAGCTCCCAATAAGTATTAGACATTTTTTCATTTTTATAAATATGAATAGTAACTGTATGTACATAATAACTGAACTATATAGAACTATATGGGATATAAGATGTGCTAGATTATTTCAGGATGTGAGGGTTGATCCAATTTTCACCTTCAAGCAAAACACTATACAAGATTTTGTACATGATAGCAAATATATGAAACTTGGTGACTTAAGTAAAAAGTTTGATATTTTTAATGATGATAATTTTTTTATGAAATATGTGATTACATAATGTGCTCACATTAGTGATTTCTATAAATGTAGTGTGTAGCTACTGGGTGCTATATGCTTAGTTTTTTTTTTGTCTTTCTAGTATTAGTTGTGAATTTTGTGTGTGTGTTTTTTTTTTTTTTTTGTTTTTTGATATGTACTAATCTTGGTTTGAAAGATTTGTGAATTTCTGGAAATAAAGTTTTAGTATAGGGGTTTCCTATATTTATTAAAAAAAAAAAAAGATTTAAAATAATTTAAAATACTGGTATTAAAATCATTTACATGCACTGAAATATGGAAACAAATTGATTCAAGTTGGGTCTGAAATTCTAAGTTTTATACAATATTTATAAAAAAAAGGAAGACCACAACATAATCTTATACAAAAAATCAAAGCTTTGATTTATGCATAAGATAACATTACTGGACTTCATTTTTATTTATAAATGTTGTATAAAACTTAGATTTTTTTTTTTAATACTTTTTTAAATTAAATAATAAAATTTGATGAATTAAACAAAATAAAACTAAATTAACAATGTTGAAAATTGTAATGATAATACATTTTAATCGTTAGAAGTTTATTTTCATTTTTTGGCCAAGAACGAAAATGTTTATGTTTTCAATAATCTAAGGTATAATAAAAAGCAAGTTCGGTCATGATGTCTGTCACGCTGCTCGGCCATCTTCGGCTAGCCGATGATGCCCAAAGATGTTTTTGCTCTATTTTCTGTCCATAGATGTCGCTTTTTGACAGGCTTTTAAGTATAGAAAGCTAAGAAGGAAGAAATGAATGTCCGTCATTTTTGATGGGCTTTTAAACTAGTAATAATATAAAGATCGTGATTGATNAAAAAATAACTAATGATGTTATTTGATGAATAAATAAATGTTTTATGGATAAATTATTTCTACAAATAGTTTAGATACCATAGAGATGTACAATCATTAGATATATTGAAATTTAAGTGCTAAGATTAATAAGGATTAGTCCAATGTTTACCACCAATATAGACTGTTCCTAAATTTTTGACAATTGCCAGGAATCGCCACAAAAAATGTTACGCTACATCAATAGCCTAGAACAGTGATGGTGAACCTATGACATACGCGTCACTAGGTGACAGACGAACATGATTTGAGTAGCACACCACATGAACCCATTATGCATGGTGTAGTATTGTAAATGTAATAAATAGGAAAATGTCTCTGTGACAACTGATGTCACCCCAAATATGGTGAGTAAACAATGGTTGTGTGAAATTTCTTAGTGAAGAAGTTCAGCACCCTATTGTGCTGTTCCATTTGCATTATACACCAGGAGGCATGCACAGAAACAAGTATGAAGTCATTTGAAAGTGTACTCTATGTGCTAACTACAATTGTGGACTTTATGTCAGAAGGTGCTCTAAATAATTGCTAGTACTCGAAGATGTTAGATGAGGTGGAGTCACAATATGGCAAACTTATGTACAACAATGCTCACTGGATGAGTTGTGGTGGTACACTAGACATTTGAAAGTAATAAACCAAACTTCAAGTGACACACTAGTCGGAAAAGATTCACCATCCCCGACCTAGTAAATGTTCAAGTATTGGCTGTAGTAATATACAGTCATTGATTTATGATCACAGGACCCTACTTAACCCTTAGAATATATGCACATATATTTTCACTATAATTATAATAATAATAATGTGATACGGGCATGTGAGAGTGAATAAATAGATTTTTGATATAAAATTTTCAATCACTTGTACATTAGAAACTTCTCCATGCTTTAGTTGAGATGCTACCATAAAGTATCAGATCAAAATAAAACACTCTACTTCTCTTTTTAGGATATAATTTTTCTTCATATGGAAAATAATTTCATGCTGAGATCAATAAAAATGAACATATCAATTCATTTACAGATTAAATAGTATGGAAGCCCTGGAAATGACTGTGTTACAACATCTGCTGTCCACGTTGTTACTAAGTACACAACCTTTAGCTAGTTTGACAAAAGAAAAAATGATTTACCTCAAACCTTATTTTCAAATAAAAGGGTTAAAATGCCAACTCAATGTTAAAAGAATGTGAACTGTGATTGCATGCATCTAGGGTTGCCATCCATCCCATTTAGCACAGTTATTCAACAATTTCCGGACTATGTCTCCCTGTAGAACGTTACTGGGGACGGAAAAATCCATGTCAACAACTTTACAATGCCAAACATCATTTAATGATGGCATGATATTTTATGTATACCAAGCATACTGTTATTTTTGCATTTTCACTAACACATATTCACAAATTTTTAATTCGCGTTTAAGATTTAAAAATTTATGCTAAAAAAGCTCTTTAATACAGTAATCATAAACCTTCTTTAATACATTAATTTTGTTTACTGTAATTTACCTTATACCAAAATTAAATTATTCATCTTTCCATTAAGAAAAAAACAATACTTTATTCATTATATTAAAATATACTCAAAAACAGAAGTAATAAATTTGATTCTTTATTTTGGACAAAATAAAGTAAACAATATTGTACTCCACTCGATGTTTTTATTAATTCCCATAATAATACAATTCTACTTTCCCATTATCACTAACAATTTTTTATTCTTAAAATAATAACAGAAAATAGTAAATAAATTTTGTTGATTACTATAAATAAATAAACATTGTATTTTAAAGGTGGTGATATTACTGAAATGATCAAATCTGGCTGAGTGAGTTCCTTAATACAATCCCTTTTCTTCAAACTGAAATATACAGAATTTTAATATTGAGATGGTCGACAAAGAGCTTCAAAAAGGTAAAGACATTTCTGCAATTATACTTAAAATATCAGTAAAATGCATCCCCCTCCCCCCAACAATTAACAATGACTTGAAACTAACTTGCAGCATGGCTTTCTTGTACAGAGTGTCAAATAAATTAAAAAAAAAAAGATTATTAAAGGCTTTATTATATGTAAATCTTTTTCTTTTCTTTTTTAAATGTTTTTCTTATTTGCTAGTATTGCAATAATAAATGCAGTACTTTTATAGTAATTCCTGTTATTAATTTAAAAAAAGAAAATAAATGATGTATTGATTTTTTTTTTATTAAAAAAAGTTAAATGTACACTTTATTAAAAATTAAAGATTTAGCACTTTGAATGTTTTTAATGAGTATTAATATTTGCAAATCTTTGTTTTTGAAAAGTATGACTGACGCGAAGCTCATTAAAATATTACTCTCGTGGAAAAAATCCATATATACAGTAATTTGTATTTCTCAATAACTAGTGCGAGTAGCCCCAGTGATGTGTGACAATGCTGAGCAAACTGCGTATTGTATGGTGTATCAGTTAAAAACATAACCTCAAAACTTGTGTGAAAATGGTTTATCTTTCAAGCAATGCCATTAAAAATATTGACATTGGTGTGTGAACTTGTCTTATGTAAAACAGTGAGTACAGTAATAATGTATCCAGGCAAGTACATTATTATTGAAAACTACTAACAAGAAACAAATGCTCTCCCAGTAAAAAAAATGTGCTAAAAATTCCATCATAGGATAGCCACTTCAATGAAGTGAGTGAGAGAGAGAATTAAAGTTTTCCAAGTTCTAGTTTTCAAAAGGTGATAGTCCTAATGCCATATTTAGCTCTGGGGTACAATTATTTTTTCACTATTGTATAAGTGTTATATAAAGTTGCATTTTGTATTAACTTCTCTGGAATTTTACATGAAACATTAGATATGACTTGCAGACCATAAGTTGAGAAATGTTCGAGTAGACACCATAGACCAGGGGTGTCAAACAAATTTTGTGAGGGCCACATCAGCAAAAATCCATAGATTGGTGGGCCATTCAGTTTTGATGATGGGGGAAGGGGTTCCCCCAGTGGGGTCCAGGGGTAGATCCCTGGTGGGGGGTTAGGGGGCAAAGCCCCTCAATTTTTTTAAAATAGGTGTTTTTAGGCTGTCTGTTGATGTAAAATCCAAGCTATTACTAAAAATTTTAAATGAAAAATTAG